>JAQZBX010001288.1:40559-85490 GCA_029593785.1 Cabassous unicinctus
ATTTTTTTCATATATATTTTTAAAGATGCTTAGATTACATAAATGTTACACAAAAATTACAGGGATTCCCATGATCTCCACCTCCCATACCTCCCATAGCATCTCAAATAAACATCTTTCATTAGTGTGGCACATCACCTGCAATGGATATACACATCCTGGGGCTTTGCCACTAAGCAAAGACCACAGTTCACATCATAGACCACACTCTCTCCCACACAATTCTGCACGGTATATGCTGATGTAAAACGGCCTATATCCATTGCCACAACGTCCCTCAGGACACCCCCAAGACCTGAAAAAGCCCCTGTATTACAACTGCCCTTCCCCTCCCCGCCCTGAACGTGTCTAGTGACCACTGGCTCCACCTCACTGTTATAATTTCTTCCATTGCTTGAATCACAATATGTCTACAAAAGAATACCAGTAAGTCCACTCTAGTCCATAGCTCTTCCCCCAATCCTGAGGGGACTGGAATGGTGATGTCCCCTCCACCTCCAAGTGAGAGTGGGCTTATATCCCATGGATACAGTGGATGGGATTATCCTTCCTGCAGCTGCAGGCCCTCTCCATTCCCTGGGATGGTCGTTGTCCATCATCGTCTCCTCACCAGGTGACCTGGGTGAGTCCATTGAGCTGTAGAGTAGGAGTTGAGCTCCACTGAGATTCGAGGCACAGCTGGCACATAGGCAGGCCAGAGGCTCCAGTCTCTGGAAGTACGCCTACAAACTCCAGCCTCACATATAGGTTTGAATAGAAGGGACTGATGCACCTTGTGCAGGGAGGACTTTTTTGAGTCCAACTGTGTCACTCTCAGGAGCACAGATTCCAAAGTACTTTGGAATGGACTTTTGAAGACTCAGTTACAGTGCCATCTAGGTGGCAATACCTTGCAAGGCTGGGGCAATGTTCTCCAGGAAGCTGTGTATGCTCTCAAACAGCATCCACTCTATGGTGCTGTTTCTCCCATAGCCAGGATTCATGGGTCCAAGTACAAAAGGGTGGAAATGGGAGTGACACAACTCACTATTACCCCTAGTGGCCAACTAGGAAAATTTTTTGCTTCCTGTCCCTGCAACCTTAAGCTCTGCTGATCTACAGGTCTTAGTTCCAAAAGGAGGAGTGCCGCCACTAGGAGACACAGCAATGATTCCATTGAACTGGAAGTTAAGACTGCCACCTGGCCATTTGGGGCTCTTCTTACCTCTGAATCAACAGGGAAAGGAGGGGATTACTGTACTGACTGGGGTGATTGATCCTGACTATCAAGGGGGAAATAGGCTTGCACCTACACAACGGAGGTAAACAAGAGTTTGCCTGGAATGTAGGAGTTCCTCTAGGACATCTCATAGTACTGCCATGCCCTGTGATTAAAGTCAAAGTAAAATTGTGACAACCCAATCCAGGCAGGAATAACAATGGCCCAGAATTTTCAGGAATGAAAGTTTGGGTCAACCCACTAGGCAAAGAAACATGGCCAGCTGAAGGGCTTGCTGAAGGTAACAGGAACATGGAATGGGTAGTGGAAGAAGATAGTGATGAATTCGACCATGTGACCAGTTACAGAAATGAAGACTGTAATAGTCATGAATCTTTCTTCCTTGGTTTGTTATGGGTATGTTTGTATATGTACATAAAATGAATTTCTTTGTTTCTTTCCCAAACTTTCCCCTTATATAACAAGTTGTATTTGTTTCATGTTATAATATTTAAGGATGTCAAGTTTAAGACTGAATATTACCTAAGGACTTGCACAAAATTCTGTAGGGATTTAATGTGTTTCTGGTTCTCCACAGGAGATTTGATCATTGTTAGTTGGAAATATATATGTATGCATGTCTGTAATTGTTTTTACTTAGAGACCAAGTATGGTTTAAGGTAACGTGTGTGGTTGCTGAGTTGACAAGGGGTGGACTGTGATGGTTAAGCTAATGTGTCAGCATGGCCAGGAAATTGTGCCCAGTTGTTTGGTCAAGCAAGCACTGGGGTAAATGTAAAAGAAGGACATTTATGGGCTTTAGTCATCAGTGAGTTTACGGCATAGATGGCTGATTACATCTATGATCAATCAGGGAGATTGCAGTCAGCAATGAGTGATGTTTTATCTAACAGTTGAATGCCTTAAAAGGGAAGTGAATTCAACATTCAGGGAGAATTTCCCAGCTTGTCTTTGGACAGCCAACATCTCCTGGAAACTCATCAAGGACCTTCACTGGATTTCATCAAAGCCCCTGTTTTGCAGCCTGTCTGCAGAAACTGGACTTGTGCATTCCCACTGTCATGTGAGAGACTCCTATAAAATCTCATATTATTTACAGATATTTCCTATTGATTCTGTTCCCTAGAGGATCCTGACTAATACAGCTCCTCAGGATGGAAGTTTAATATTTTGTTTGCTACTGTGTGGGTCTCTATCCACTGAGAAAACACACATATGACCACACAATGCATTCATATCCTATAAAGGCCTGTCCAGGTGTACCCTTCCCCACACATCCTGCCACCAACACCTTTCACCAGTGACATTTCCCTGCCATATATCATGAATGAACACTCTCACAATTTTATTCTCATCCAAATCCTCGGCCTATTCAGAGTTCACCAAGCCACACATTCACCTGTCCCATCCTCCATCCCTCCACCCAGCACTCTGGATTGCTCAAAATTTCCCCAACCTTGCTCAAACTCACCCTCCAGCACCATCTATCACACTCACATTGCTACACAACCATCACCTCTGTCCACTGACTAACCACCACCATCAACCTTATAATAGATTCTGCCCATATTGAACAAAAGCTCACCACTCCTTACTCCCTTTCTATCTCCTGTTGATCTATCTTCCAGAGTCTACCTCTGTGAGTCTGCTCAATATCCTTAGCTCATATCAATGAGATGATGTAACATTTGTACTTTAGTGACCGCTTACTTTACTCAACATAAAACCCTTTAGGTACATCCATATGTGTCAGTACTTCTTTTCTTCTTACAGTTGTTAGTATTCCATTTATTTTTATACCATATTTTATTCATCCATTTCTTAAGTTCGTGGACACTTGGGTTGCTTCCATCTTTTGGCAATTGTGAATAATACCACTATGAACAATGGTGTACATATATCTTTTTGTGTCCCTGCTCTCAAAACTTCTGGGTGTATTCCTAGTAATGGGATTGTTGGATCATATGGTAATTCTATACTTAGCTTCCTGAGGAATGACCAAATGGTCCTCCACAGTGACTGAACCATTGCATATTCCCACCAATAGTGAGTGAGTTAAAAATAACATTTTAAAATTCAAAAATGGCATTATATTACTGCTCTTATCTTATTATTGAGTAATGGGCTTGCCATACTATGTGTTCAGAAGCTGATACCATGACACTGAGATTTTGAGAAAAGAAGGGATTTATTGCAAAGTCAGCCATCAAGGAGACAGAAAAGGCTCAAATCTCTCTCCTCAAGTTGGGGAAGGAGCAGGGTTTTTAATGGGCTAGTGTGGCAATGGCTTGGGAACTTGGGATGATGTAACATGGGAGTGGTGTGAGATGAAGCAGGGTCAGAGGCAGGGCTTGATGAACTGTGTGCAGGAGGGAACATTGTCTGCTCATATATTGCATGATCAGAAAATGGCAATTATAGTATGATGAGGGGGTGGAGATTTAACAGGACACATGTCATTAGGTTACTGTAGGTTATATTGGCAGAAAGTGCATGATTTGGCTGAGGAATTTTTACCATCCAATCTAGGCCTGTTTCTAACTGTATCAAGCAGTTTGTTAGTAAAGACAGAAAAGGGGAGTCACAGCAACTTGTGATAAAGGCAGAAAAAGGGAGGAGTTTCCACTATTTTGGTCCCCACTTTGAGTTGCTCTCAAAGATTCAGGATGGTGGGATTCAGGATGGTGACCATTTTGGCAGGTTCATGCTGATTAAGGTCATAATTTAGGATGTGAGAAACAGGAGTGCTTGGCTTGGAGCTGAAGTCACTCATGAGTTCCTGGTTGTCATTCTTGGAGGCACTGGTACTTCTGTGTTTCAGGGCTTATCCACCATAGGAACAGTCAGGAGGGTTTAAGTGTCTGAGGAATGAATTTAATATGTAAACTGAAAATTATATCTTTATATTGATTAATATAAAAAGAAGTAGAAAGATCATGATTAAGGGATATGTAATTGAATATAATACAGCCTTGTCAAATTGGAGAAATAGATTTTCATAGATTCCTAGATAGAGCCCACTAAGCGGGTGCTCATTCTATGTAGCCATATGGCTTGTTTATGGTGTCTGGGCGTTACTAGACTTAAGGCTTTGTATATTGTGGCAGTTTGTGGTATCTGGTTGATATATGTGTAAGAGTAACTTCCAGAATGACTTCCCTAATTTATTTGAAATGTCTTAGCCATCCATTTTCTATTTTGTTTTATTTCATTTAATATTTCTCCCTTTGTTTAAAATTTTTTTCCAAAAGCATTATGGATCAACATTTGGTATTAATCTCTCAACACCAGGGAGGCTCAACCCTAATAGTTATGTCCCATGTAGAAGGGAAGGCAGTGAGTTTGTTTGCAGAGTTTGACTTAGAGAAAGAGACCACATTTGAGTAACAAGGGTGACTATAAGACATTAATTATAATTAGCCTTAATTTCATCATTATAGCAATAAGTTTTTTACACATTTATAAATAATTTTTTATATAATTGATACATGAATATATAAATTGCACTTATGTTCAAGCCTTAAGATTAAGGACTTGGCTCATTTGCTTTTATGAGCTAATTGCCTCATTTACTTTTATGTGGCAAGGCTTATATATCCCACAGTTTATTTTCCTAGGTCTTCCTGTTATAAATTCAAATGTGGAAAATTTATGTTTTTCAAAATACTGTATCTTAGACTTAGACTTTGCAAAGTTCCTTAATTATAGTTTCAGTAAATTGGGAGTCCCAATTCTTTGAGAAAATAGCAGGAATTCCCCAGGTGGGGAAGTCCAATAATGTTTTAGCTACTGTGAGGACAGTAGTCATATTGGAAAGAAAAGCATCAATCCATCCAGGAAACAGACATAAAACAACAAGGACATGTTTGTATATTATTAAAATATGTAGTTGTATAAAGTCTATTTGAAGGTGTTTATATGGAACCTGTCAGTCGAGGCAACTGACGCTGTCCCAACTTTACATTTTTTACCAGAGTTACATTAATTGACAGGTAGAACACAATTTATGTATTTCCTTTGCTTCTCCTTTAAAGGTGCTTTTTTTTGAAGATGAAGCTCTGAACTTTAGCTGACCTCATGCACTTTTGGAGAAACATCAGAGTAAAACAATGCAGCTGACAAGGAAATTTGATTGCTTCTTTGGCACATGACTTTTTCTTTTTTAAAGAATAACTGAAATTATGACAAATAACATTAAGCTGTTGTCTGATATCATGTAGGTTAGTATCAGGACATAATATGAACAGTGAGAACATTTTTAAATCTTTAAGAATTTTATTTTACCTCTAAATGTTTATATGAATAACTTTTCACTCATACAAATTCAACCAACAGAAGATAGAAAATCCCTTTTAAATTTTATAATACTTCCCAAGTAACTCTTGGCATTATCAAATGAACTTAACTATTTCTAACACTTTTCTTTTTACAAGGTGAAAGAACAAATCCTTTGCAACAGTTTGAAATTAAAAAGAGAGCTTTTAGGTTTGCTTTTGGGAAGACAAAATGCCATAACATTATGTTAAACAGGGAAATGGGTTACTGTGAAGCAATATTTGGGTCCCTGTTTAACCAAAGTGACAATAAAAGAGTAAATAAAAGTTAATATGATATGGGAAAAGACATAGTTCTTTTAAAAGTGAGAAGACTTGTTCTCTAAAAAAATTAAAAATGGTAAGATTAATATAAACATCAAGGAGGATATTTTTTTTGATATGATATAGAATCTTTGTCTTTTAGCCAGAATACTCAGATAGTTAAGAAAATCTTTTTATAATCTCTCACTAAAAATAGACCAATAAAGTTTATTATTTTAACAGAGAAAAAACAAAGTTCTAATTTTGCATGAATATATTGTTTGATATGAATGCTTTTAAAATATTATAACTAAATTATTAAATTTTAGTCAGAACTGACCATATTAAATAAAATCCATTTCTATAAACCTTCTGTAACTGTCTATACCTATTTTTGTCCTACATATTCTTCTCATTCTGGAAAATTTAATCATTTTTACTTTAGGACAACACTACATTCCTTTTCAAAGCATAGCTTGCATACTTTACATAGATGCATACTTAAGTTGTCAGAAAGATAAATAGTTTTTTGGTCTGACTCTCCCATTGATACCTCACTCTTGGCACCTGGTCTTACACCTCCCAAATAGAGTATAAATGCTTAAGTTACTGTTTCTGGCTCTGCTTTCTAGAAGACCCAGCCCAAGATGGGTGTTTTCTGAAGTCTTTACTTTAGGACTTGTATCCCCAGCTCAAATATCCCACCCTTTTAAATTTGTGTTTGTCTTTGATCAATCATAAGAAACATTTCAAGCTGTATTGTATTAGTATTACTAATTTACAGGTGAAGAACTTTATTATCTGGGAAGTTAATTTACTTGCCAAAGGCCAAGAAATTCAGGGTTGTTCCAGGATGTTTAAGTTCTACTCATTCCACCCTCTTTAAACTAAGCATAATTTTTTTTCACACATTTGACAATTTAAACCAGTTTACTTCTCTGATGACAAACAAGCACAGGACCAGCATACCTGGCAAATAATTGTACCCGCTGTTGGCACAATGATAGAAAGAACATCTCATAGAAGGATGTATCTTATATAATCTAGATACCTGTGTTTTTCTAATTGTGTGTGATCAAGAACCTCAACAGACAATGTTTTTGGACATGTAACCCCATTATATGAACATCTTTATATCCAATTAAATGCATAAAACTCTGTACATATATTTATCTCCTTTAAAAAATACAAACAGAAATAAAAATAATAAAGCTCAAAAATGAATGTGATATCAATATTGCCTAATTCCGTTGTGATATGAATGTTTACTTTTTAAAAAAATATTTACTTATTTATTTCTCCCCAGCCTCTCATTGTTTGTGCTCACTGTCTGTTCATTGTGTGCTCATCTTCCTTTCAGGAGGCACCAGGAATTTAAGCTAAGGCCTCCCATGTGGAACAGTGGTGCCTAATTGCTTGAGCCACCTCGCTCCCTGCTTTGTTGTGTCTCTCATTATGTTTTCTTCCCCACATTTCTTGCTGTGTTCTCTTGTTGCTTCAGTTCTTCATGCCAGTCATCATGCCAGCCCACCATGTCAGCTTGCTGTCTTGCTCATATTCTCTAGGGGTCACCAGGAACCAAACCAGAATTCCCATGTGGTAGGCAGTAGCTCAATTGCTTGAGCTACATCTGCTTCCCTGAATGTTTAAAGAGTCCTCAATAGTTAATGAATTTGTGATTCTCTCTTTTCTTTTGTACTTGATGTCACAGCTCACTTCCTTCTTGTCATTTCCTCTTTCTCAGCTGTCTATGGATCAGCTCTTAGATCCTCAGCAATCGTGTTTAACCCCATGCATGTGTACGTGGACATGTGGATGTCTATACTCACATGCACCACACACAGTAGTTAACTGAAAAAAATTTGCAATATATAAGTTTTTAAATGTAACATTTAAGAAGCTGTGAAGACAATATTGGGAGTTCCGGGAAAATGTCGCTGAAGTAGGTAGGCAGAGTGTGACCCTCTCACAGACACAAAAAAAAGCAGAAAGAAGGCAGAGACCTATCTAAAGGAGCTGCTTTGGACAGATTTAGAACAGGAAGGTGCTCTGAGTCATCTAATAGGGTACCAGAAAGATAAAGAAAGTAAAGGAAAACTATGAGTTGCTTGCCCTCAGGTCAAGTAGCTTAGATGTAGCCCCTGGCTCACTGAACCAAAGAGAGTGGGAGGGGGTATTCCTTGGGAGGAAGAGGGGTCTGGGAAGGTGGAGAGTTTCTTTGCAGTGAGTTTGGCCAGCTGAGCCCCCATTGAATCTCGGAAGGGACACTGACCCAATGGAGAGAGGAGAGGGGGGATCTTCTCAGGCAGGCTGTCATGCCCAGCTACACAGAGTAAAGAGAGGAATTAGATTATAGATGGGTTGGGCACAGACAGGTGCCTAATGAACAGGACTCTGGCAAATTGCTAGGAATCTAACCTGCCGGAGGAAAAGGCAGCTGATAACTTTCTGAAAGCTAACTAACCTAAGGAGACAGTTTAGCTCAGTAAAGGAAGTCCCGCCTTGCATATACGAGGTCCCTGGTTAGAGAAGTGATCCAATGGGTTATCAGGCATCCAGCTGATACCTTATGACCGGGAACATATAGACATTCTTTTTGTATTAGGTTTTTTTGGATCTCTTACTTTTTTAACAAAGGTTCTTTTTTCCTCCTTATTTGCTCGCTAAAATGCAATTCATCACCCGCAGAGGACAGGCTGCAGGGTGATGTATTGGTGAAAACCAGGAGCCTGAGAGACTCCTTAGGGACCTAAGAGGAAAAATGTTTTTCCTTGTTTGTTTTTTTTCCTCTTTGTTTAATTAGTTGCCGGTGACTTCTTCCTTGTTTGTTATATTTCTCCTTTCTTTTTTTCCTTTTTTTTTTCTTTTACTGATTTTTTCTACATACACTATTTCTTTTATTCCCTTCATTTCTCTATCTGCTCTTTTCTGTTGTGGTTCTTTCATTCAACCTTTTTTTCCACACTTTTTTCCACACTTTAGCCTTTCAGCAACACCAGCTATCACATAGCTCCTTCCATCAAAATGCTAAAGCTCTACAAAAGCAATTTCAGCTTACTTCAGAGCAAGCTAGGCAAGTTGTGCTTGCTTGTCCTGATTGCCAAAAACATACATTATGGCCGTGTCTATTTGGAACTAATCACCGAGGCCTTAATGCAAATCAAATATGGCAAACAGATGTCACTGATTATCCTGCTTTTGGCAGGTTTAAGTACTTCCATGTTATCATTGATACCTTCTCTCATTTCATAGTGGCCACCACATTTACAGGAGAATCATCACATCATGTGATCTCTCACTTGCTAATTGCATTTCATCATATGGGATGTCCAAAAAGTATTAAAACTGAGAATGGACCAGAATATACCTCTAAACGGCTATCACTTTTCTTTTAACAATGGCAGATTAAACATATTACAGGAACACCTTACAATCCAACAGGACAAGCCATCATAGAATGCTGTCACTACACTCCAAAACGTCTTCTTCTTAAACAAAAAAGTGGGAATAAGGACCAAGGACTATCCAGTATGAAGGACAATATAAAATAGCTCTGTATACTTTATATTTTTCAAATAGAGGAGCTGATGGTTTCACAGCAGCTGAACAGCATTTCCATTGCACCATGTCAACGGTGAAACTGCAGGGGCTTTACAAGCCCTTATCAGGGGATGATAACAATACAGGATTGCATGGCCCAGTAGATTTACTAACATGGGGAGGAGGGTATGCCTGTGTTTTATCACCAACAGGACCATGTGGATCCCAGCATGAAGGGTGAAACCTCACCATGGCATGGAGAAATCCAACCAACAACCAAATACCACAGATGGAGAAGATGATGATAGAGGAACAAAGGAACTCCCGGACACAACCATGCCATAAATTTATCCAAACTCAGGGAGAAACTTGGGAAAGTCTTAAACAATTAGACCAAAAGGCTGCTGAGGTGCTCTCTCACACTGGTGTGCCACCCTCCCCTGAAAATAAGTTCCTTGCATATTTGGCTGTTATAGCATCAATTTTTGCACAGGTACTACATGTCCTTCTTCTTTTCTTCTTACTAAAACAAATCCTATTAACTTCAGCTAACATACATCACTACTGGACTGGTGGAAACTGGATCCCTCCATTATGCCCCCTTAAAGAGGACATTGACTGGCTACCCATTAATCATACAATTTTTTTTCTGTCTAATCTACCCCCTTTATGCTTTCCATCTACCTCTCATACCTTATGCCCTCAAATCTTACCTCATTTCTACTTTCACTATCAGCCAAAGTTTAATTCTCAACCTGCTAACCTCACCTTTATTAGAACCATCTCAATTAACTCTTCTTCATTCTCTCGTCTCATTTGCAATCCTCATTCCATTGGCCACTGTCACCAGAATTATAATTGGTGAGGGCCCCCGGGAGCACCTTGGTGAAGAAACATAGTCCAGACTTAATCATCCTTTCACAGGACATAGACACCTCAGAGGTCACTTGGTCCATGAGTGTAAGTAACACCACTACTGTATGCAGTGGTTCCACCACTGCTGTATGCAGTAGTCCCAAATATTAATCAGCAAACCTATGCATTGCTAGTCAGCACTTTTCTTATTTCAGGATAAATAATAAGAACTAAACTGTTAGCACATCAGGGATATCTTATAACAAATAAGAACTGATAAAGTGCATTTCAGAGTGTGTTGTGTTCCTTCTGAGGAGGCTGACCACTTCCTCAGGGATTAACACAGTGCTTGTGAGTTGTCATCTATAGTATCAAGTTCATTAATCATGAACACTATAAAGGATGATCCCTAGTCAAACCAGTTATAGTCTGACCCTAGGAGAAGGTATTCTACAAAAATGTTTTCTATCAAAACTCAAGTATCAGCTGCTAATTCAAAACTTCCCAGCCAAAAGCTAGATGTTAGTGAGTATATATGTAGAACTGCTCTATTTATCTATCGTTCTATAATTCTGTTCAATAATAATTTAATCTTTTAATCGATTAAGTTATTCATATTGCTCACTTTAATATCTGTATAAATTTATTAAATTAAATATACTTATTAGCATTTATCTTGTATATATCCAGGACTGTAGCCAAATATGAGCTAAGTATATCAGGGTGTCCCCCAGTTTGGTAAGCATGTGAATATATTTATGCATATCATAAAAGATTGAAATATAGCAACTAAACCTAATAAATTCATTAATATACTTATTACTTTCATTATTTCAGCCATTATCATAGATGCCAATGCTACCACTGTGGCAGTCACTTTAACAGAATCTGCCCAAACTGTTCATGTTGTTAATCAATTTATGACCAATGTCTCCAATGAACTTTTAACACAAACTCATATCGATAATATTTTTACCAAACTTGATTCATTAGAAGCATCTATTCTTTGGATAGGCAAAAAACAACAAGCTTTACTTACCAGACAAGATTTACATTGTGATACAGAACATGTAAAAATTTCTGTCACCCCCTTATCTTGGAACAGTTCCCAGCTTTCCTGGGTACAAGTGAAAACCCACTTACAAGGAGCTTTCTCCTCCCATCTTCAGGGAGAAGTGCTTGCTCTATAACTATGTCTGCAACATCAACTATCTCAAATACAACTTCTTGCTCAGCAAAATGTTTTTCAAACACTTAATGATAATCTGCAATGACTAAATTCATCTAATTGGTTTCATGACTTAAACATAAGAATCTGGGTAATATCTCTTATTGAAATAATCATGATTTTTGTTTTATTGTTAATCCTTAAGTTAATTCATCAAGCCCTCTCTTGAGCTTGTCACTCTGAACAAAAATTCATTGCCTTAGTCACTGCCTCATCTTTCTCTCCCACATCCGAAAATCAAGAACAAAGAAACAACAAGAAGACATAAGAACCCTTCAGTTAAAACATCTTTAAATTAATTTTTCATAGTTCCTAGAGTAAACTTATAAGCCTTATGTCTCCCAGCTTTACCTCTAAGTCTCCATTCTTTCTTTCTCACTTACATTTTCTAGTTTTACCATATTCTGGGGGTATCCTGCACACATACCATACTTGGGATTGCTTGTGTCTCCTGAAGCTGTATAAGCCTTCTATGTGCTGGTAAACCTCAGTTTTCCAAAACATATAACCTGAGCAGGGGCCCTGCTAGCCAGTGTGGGAATCCCAACACAGGTGCTGAGCATGGAGGCCATGAAAACTTTGGCAGTCTCACATCACCCTGTTTGGCCCCAAAATGGCTGGTTAGCCAGAGACAAGTAAGATTCCTCAGGGAAGAAACAACCTAAGACAGATACAGTCACAGGAGGCCATCAAGAGAGAATTTGAGGGCCTACAGAGGTAGGACACTGACCCTCACCCTTCTCAAGGGAGGTCAACTGCCCGGTGGCTACTTTGCTTCCCATGCACAGCCCAGTTCAGAACCCAGGTAGCTGACAGTGACCTAGCCTTACTACTACCAATCATCAAATTAAAAACAGATATTTCTAAAGATTGTCAGAATTCGCTTCCCCTTTCCTTTTCTTCTTCTTTCTTAAACAATAAAGGGGGAGATGTGGGGATGCTTTAGTTAAATTATCCTTGAAACAGTTTAAACCTGCTTTGCTGTGCAAGCAAATTACTGCTGCATAGGGAAAAGCTGCTGTTATCAGTTCCTGCTGAAAACAATGGGGACTTTCTTACTTTACATTGTTACTTAATTAGAGCTTTCTGTCTCTCCATGATATCCTGCGGGGGTGGGAAAAAACACTTTCTGAGTGCTTTCAGGAACAGCAATTGCTTGGGCACGTCTCCTGATAGAGCTGAATGTATATATACTTAAGCAGATCCAATAAATGGGGCATCCCCCAAAGAATACAAAGTTTCAGAGTGTTTTCATTTCATTCCTGTGGTAGGGGAAGTTGATGGGCATGTGGGAATCACCTATATTCTCTTCATGAGTTTTCTGTAACCTAAAGCTTGAAGAAAAAATGAAAAAAAATAAGACACTGAGGGAATAAATTGAAGAAAATGTGACTGTACATACAAGACAACAAGATCTTACAGTGATGAAAGATATAATGTCAAAATTTTGTTTAATTTTATATTTTTTATTATTTTTCACTATTTCAAAATTATTAATTTTTTTGTATTTTATCTGTTATTTTAAAAACTGTCTATTTCATTTTCTTATTAATTCTGTTTGGTTACTATGTTGACTTCATTTCTGAACAAGTTTTGGATCACAGAAGGGTTACAACTGCAGCAGGGGAGAATCATGGGTGCAGGGTGTCAGAGATGGGCGATGCATGGCAGAAAGCTCACATGGGGCATAAATATAAGGCATATGAATGTGTAAAAGTTTCATGGGGCATTGTCACGGTGGGTGGAGATCCACACAATAACTGAAAGGATATTGAATTACCATCCCGCGAAGCTCTGCCACATTCTGTAATGGGGTAGGAAGAATCTCCTGAGTACAGGGGCAGTGACTAGTGAAGGTGGATGGACCATTGATGGGCCCTTGATAGTGAGACTGAACTTACGAACCTTTACTTTTGAAATGGAAACTTAACCTAGTATTATAGGGCGCTTAATAGTAACCTCCTGAGAGCATCCTTTATGCTCAAATGTGGTCTCTAAGCCAACCTCAGCGTATAAATGCATTGCCTTCCCCCAGCATTGGACATGACTACAGGAGATGAGCTTCCCTGGCACCAAGGGATTACTACCAAGCACCAACTAGCAATGCAAGTGGAAAAAGTCATTGAACAAAAGGGGAAAGGGTAAAGACAAATGAGTTTATGTGGCTAAGAGACTTCAAAGTGAGTTGGGAGGTCATTTCAGAGGCTGCACTCATCCACGTCTCAGCAGGAATTCATTGGCTGCCTAAGTAAATATTACCTCAAATAGTGGGGCACCTGAGGGCTCTGGAGACATCCAGACACTAGAGGCAGGGCAGACACCTCAGGAGTTTTGTGCCCTGCCAGTGGGCCCTACTTTGGAATATATGCTCCCCAGTGTGACAGAATCGAATTCAGTTGTGGTTTCCTTACACATGGCTCCTCTGCCCCTTCTATTTGAAACTATAGTAAGTACTAGAGTTGATAGGTGTATGTCCAAGAGATTTAAATCTTTGGGCTGTCCATGTGCCAATTGGGCCCGGAATCTCAACTGTATTGCAACACCTTCTCTCCAGTTCATTGGACTTACCCAGGACAACTAACAAGGAGATGATGATGGACAACAACCATCCCAAGGAACAGAGAGTGTCTGCAACTGCAAGCAAAATAAGCTCATCCATCTGGCCCATGGGATTTAAACCCCCTCTCAATTAAAGTTGGGGGAGGCATCACTATCTGAGAATCCTCAGTAATGGGGAATGAAAGATGGACTAAAGTAGACTTACAGGTCTTCTAATACAGACTTTTTGTGATTGTAGCAATGCAAGAACTTTTATCATTTATGTGAAGGCAGTGGTCACTGGAGGTTCTGAGGGGAGGGAAAGGGGAAAAATAGGTGTGATATGGGGCCTGTTTGGGACTTGGGAATTTTCCTGAATGACATTGCAATGACAGATACAGACCCTTATAAAGTCATAACTTACAAATTTTGCAGGAGAGAGTTTAAACTGTAATGTAAACCATAACCCACACTTAGTGGCAATGTTCCAAAATGTATTCATCAATTGTAACAAATGTACCACACTAATGAAGGACGCTGTTAATGTTGGAAAAATGTGTGAGGAGCAGGGAGCTAGCCATATATGAATGCCCCATATTTTTTATGTAACATTTATTTAATCTAAGTATCATTAAAAAATAAAAATGTGTATTTTTAAAATGAATAAATAAATAAGACAGTATTTGCAGTTTTAATATCATATGTGATATAATGCAGGTTTTGCAAAGTTCATTATGAATAGAATTAAAGGACGTTCTCACTGCCTGTAATTTTAAATGCCTTCTGTATGGATGCCTTTCCAGCAAGACTGCACGTGCTTGTATATGTTCAGAAGGTGGTCTGCAATTGACTGCTTTCCTGTGGTAATGAAAACACAAGCCTCTGTGGTTCTTCTCTCTCCAGGGACCAGTATCCCTCTCCAGTACAGCAATGAGAAATTGCCTGGGAAGGAGAGCTCCAGAGATGAGTGCTGTGTAAACAAGCTGAACACCATCAATCTGATGGTAGACTGAGCTGTGAGATTGCAGGAGAGAGTTTGAGCTAACAAGGTAACCACACATGCTTCTCCCAATGCCTGTCATTGAACTCTGACCATAATTGAACTTTTTACCAAAGCGACCAATATCTTCTGAGGTGAATTGTCAGTCTTCCACGAAGATAATGTTTTCTTTATCATGTTATGGAAAAAAATAAAGGACATTTTATTTTAAAAGTTCAGAAAATCCAGGCTGTTTCCTTTATGCAGTGATCAGAAGTAGCTTTTCCTATGTAATCCAACATTGCACCTTATTCACAGTCATGAGAAATTGAGTACTTTCTCATCTTTGCAGATATAGACACCCTTCTGCGTGCACAAAGATCCATGTGGCAAACAATTGTGACCATGTAAAGTTACACCAGGAAAATGTGGGTTGCCAGTCGACATCCAATCCTTCAACAGCACAGTTCTTTTTCCCTTTCCTGTACAGTAGAGGAAATTGTGCCTGCTAAAATTTATGTTGATTCTGGTACATCCCAGCATCCAAGAATTTTATTTTACCACCAAAATACTTAGACAAAGGTAATGTGACCAGCAATGTCAGTTTCCTTTTATTATAACCCCAGAAGAGGCTTATCCTCCACCTAGAACACATGATAATGTCACCTCGGAGAAATTTTGATGACCACCAATTATTTTACCACCAATGTGGAAGAAAATAAGCCACATATTCAATTTAAACTCTCCTCTAATGAATTGCCTATGACTAAACCTCAGATTCATCCAGGAAAGTTTTGGGTTTTTGTTTGGTAGTTAATATTTGAGGCAAGTAAGACATTTGCAGTGGAAAGGTTTTTTTGATAGCATATTTTTCTTTATAAGAAGCTCTTTAGACATGGACGGCATGAGGTCAACACGTTCAGGTCATTTTGGGAACTTCACAATTGAATATTCAGAAGAACAACTTCCATAACACATTTTTTTTTAATTTTAAAAAAATTTTATAAAGTATATCATTTATACAGGAGCATACATAAACAAGAAGTGTATAGGAAAAGTTATGAACTTACAAAAGAAACAAACATATCATAATACAGAGCTCCCATACATTGCTCCCCACCCACACTTTGTGTTGTTGTGAAGAATTTTTTACAAATTATAAAAAAAAACATCATAAAAATATTACTACTAATTATAGCCCGAATCTTATATTTGGTGTATTTTCCCCACAACTTACCCGATTATTAACACCTTGTATTAGTATTATGTCTTTATTGTAGTTCATGAGAGAATGTTCTCATATTTATTCTCTTTACCACAGTCCATCTTCCACCACTGAATTCTCGTGTTATACAATCTCATGCTTTCTACAGTCCATTCAACATGTACATTCAGTGGCTCTCATTTTCATCATGGAGTTGTGCTGTCATTCCCTCAGTCAATTTTGGAATGCATGACAAAGTTCTTAATCTTTGGAGTTAATAGTCAAAAATCACTTCTAAATTCTACGCAATTTACTTCTGAAAGGACAATGGCTTGCATTAGGTGACTAAATTCATGTACTCACAATAAATCATCTTAAAGCATGTTGAGCATGGGTGCCATTGGGGGAAATAGCTTGCTAAATGAAGACTGTGAATTAATTCTACAGAGCAATATTTATACTAGAGATAAACAAATCAATTGGGAGAGCACACCTGTTTTCCTTACTCTGTTGCCAGGTTTATCTAGAGTACTTACATGTTTCATAGAAAAAAAAAATAACTGTATGTTAATTATAGTCATTTTGAACTTTCCTGATTAAATTTTTCTAACTGTTATCATATTGTCTGTGTCCCCAACTGTATGTACCCTCTCTCTCCTACTCTTGTTCAATTGATGTATTTTTCAATTAATATATTACTTCTCTTGTCTAAAATCATATATCTATGTGTGTGGCACTATTTATTTTTCAACTTGTTTGATTTTCCACAATATGCACATTAGAGGCCAGTTTAGATCATTTTCTGAGGGTTTGGTATATGCCTCAAATATATTTTGTTACATAATTCCAACATTTATTTCCTGTTCATGTATCTTCTTTCAGTGAGATAAATGTTTTCAGGACTTAAGTGTTTGCCTATCCTTCTACATCAAAAATCACCTTAGCACATAGTTTTTGCATTAGTTTATCTCTGTTGATTCTCTTTCTGTGACTCCAGCCTCCAAATGGTCAATCTTGAGCCAGTTTGTTATTTTTCCATTGTTACGGTATCTGATTTCCACCCTACAGGAATAAAATAGGAATCACCTAGAAAGGTGACTCACAATGAAGAAGCAATGAAAGGCACAAATTTTAGCAACCTGGCAGGTTTCATCCTCCTGGGCTTTTCTGACCAGCCTCAGCTTGAGATGGTTCTCCTTCTGGTCATCACTATCGTTTACATTCTCACTCTGATGGGGAACACAACCATCATGCTCATCTCACACCTCAACCCAAAGCTCCACACGCCAATGCATTTCTTCCTCTGCAATCTCTCCTTTCTGGACCTCTGCTTTACAACCAGTATTGCCCCACAGATGCTTTAGAACCTCAAGGGCCCTTAGAAGACCATTAGCTATGCTGGTTGTGTGATCCAGCTATACATGGCTTTGGGGTGGGCTCCATGAAATATGTCCTCCTGACTGTGATGGCTTACAAATGCTTCAACACCATCTACCGGCCCCTCCACTATGGTGCAACCATGCACCTAAAGCTTCTTCAGCAGCTAGCAGCTGTGGCATGGGTCAGTGGTTTTGTGGGGTCCACGGTGCAGACCATCCTTGTTTTCCAATTGCCTCTCTGCAGCCACCACAGGGTGGACGACTTCGTGTGCGAGGAGCCTACCCTGATAAAAAGTGCCTCTGTGGACACAAACTTCCTGGAAAATAAGCTCACCATACCTAGTGTTGTTTATGTGGTTACACCACTGGGGCTCATTCTGATCTCCTATGGCTGCAATATTAGAAGTGTGCTGAGGATAAAATCTGCTGAAGGCAGAAGGAAAGCATTTGAGACATGTGGGTCCCAACTGATCTTTGTGGTCTTGTTCTTTGGGGCTCTAATTTCTGTCTACATCCAGCCCAAGAGCAAATACACTCAGAACCCCAGTAAATTCCTCACTCTCTTCTACACTGTAGTGACACCCTCCCTTAATCCCTTGATCTACACCTTGAGAAATGAAAAGGTTAAATGGGCTCTGAAAAGGTTACTTAAAAGAGACCCAAGTTAAGCAGAAAAGGAAAATATACTCAAGAAATCACTCAGATATTAGGGACTTTCAGATATCATCTAATTATGGATTCTCATATAGGAGAGCACAGCTCAATCAGTAAATAAAAGTAGGTATTTCAATAACATCTTGTATTTATCTACTGTAAACCCTTCTTATCCTCCTTTCTGGAAATGTTATGTATCTCCATTTTGAGCTACATTGTAACAGTTATGAATAAATAAATATTTATAGGTATTTTTATATAAATTTTTAAATATATTTTTTATTTTTTTTAAAGATACTCATATTACATAAAATGTTACATTAAAAAATATGTGATTCCCATATGCCCCACCCCCACACCTCCCACTTTTCATTAGTGTGGTACATTCATTGAAATTGGTCAACATATTTTGGGGCATTGTCACTTAGGATGGATTATAGTTTACATTGTAGTTTACACTCTCTCCGAGTCAATTCTGTAGGTTATGGCAGGATATATAATGGCCTGTATCTGTCCTTGTAATGTCATCAGGACAATTCCAAGTCCTGAAAGTGCCCCTATATTAAACCTCTTTTCCCTCTCCCTGCCTTCAGCAACTCTAGGGGCCACTGTCTCTACATCAATAATATAATTTCTTCCATTGCTAGAATCACAATAAGACCATAGTAGAATATCAGTTAGTCCACTCTAGTCCATTGTTCATTCCTCATTCCTGATGATTCTAGGGTTGTGATGTCCACTCCACCTCTAATTTAAAGGGGGCTTCAATCCCTTATAGCTGATGAATGGCATTTTCTTGCTTGCAGTTGTAGACACTCTTGGTTCCTTGGTATGGTGGTTGTCCATCCTAATCTCCTTGTTAATTGTCCTGGGTGAGAGCAATGAACTGGAAACTAGGTGTTGCAACTCTACTGAGGCTCAGGGCCCAGCTGGCACATGGACAGCCCAAAAATTCAAGTCTGTTGGGGGTACACCAACCAACTCCATCACCAACTATAGGTTCAAATAGAAGGGACAGAAGAACCATGTGTAGTGTAGTCACAACTGAGTCCAACTCTGTCACAGTCAGGAGTACAAACTCCAAAGTAGGGCCCACTGGCAAGGCACCAAACTCCAGAGCTATCTGCCATAACCATGGGACCTGGGTGTCTTCACAGCCCTCAGGAGCCTCACTGTTTGGGGTAGTATCTACTTTGGCAGTCTATGAGATCCTGCTGAGGCATGTTTAAGTGTTGCCTCGCTGATGAACTCTCAACTCACTTTGAAGTCTCTTAGCCATATACACTCATTTTTCTTTACCTTTTACCCCTTTTAGTCAAGGTCTTTTTCCAGTTGCATTACCAGCCAGTGCTTGTTTGTAATCCCTTGGTGCCAGGGAGGCTTATCACCGGGAGTCATGTCCCAAGCTGGAGAGAAGGTAATTCATTTATATATTGAGTTTGGATTAGATAGAGGCCACATTTGAGCAACATAGAGGCTCTCAAGAGGTAACTCTTAGCACCCTACAACACTAGGTTATGTTGCAATCTCAAGAGCAAAGGCTCATAAGCACAGTTGTCATTATCAAGGTCCCATCAATTGACCATCCTTCTTAACTAGTCATTGTTCTTGTACTCGGGGGATTGTTGCTGTTCCATTAAATAATGTGGCAGAGCTCCCCAGGATGGGAACACAATACTCTTTTGGTTATTGTGTGAATCTCTATCCACTGTGGCAATGCCCCATGAACATTTGAACACATTTATATACCCTATATTGTATGCCCAGTTGAACATCCTCCCCTGTATCCCCCATCACTGACACCCACACCAATGATCCTCCCCTGCCACAGTTGTAACCCTTCTGTGGTCCAAAACTTCTTCAAAAATGAAGCCAAGAATATTGCCAAATACAATTAATATGAAAATGAAATAATAATCATAGTTTTAAACCTAAGAAACAATATACATAATAATTTAGAAAATCTATAACTAAATTAAAATCTAAAAATTGGAGTATTAAAAAATAATGAAAAATATTTTTAAAAAATTTTGATGTTTGCCTTACATCACTGTAATATCTGTTGTCCTATATGTACAGTGACATGTTCTTCCATTTCTTCCTCAGTGTCTTACTTTTTTCATTTTGTCTTCAAAGAAATTTTAGGTCACAGTAAGGTCACATACAGAATATAGGGGACTACCGTATATCAAACATCCTCACCCTTTTCCCCTTTCCCATATTAATAAACTTTTTATGTGTGGATGGTACATTTGTTACAAATGATGTACAAAAATTGAAACATATCTACTAACCATGGTCAATGGTTTACATTATGGTTTACATTTTAGACCATGCACTTTTATAAATTTTTGCTGATTTAACATGGCCTGCATCCAACATTGCAAAATAATGTCGAACACTTCCATTGCCCCTTAAATAGCCCCTCTTCCATTTATTCTATTTCTCCATCCCCTTCCCCTAGGGGCTCCCGGTGACCACCAGGCCTCACTTCTTGAAGGACAAGATTCATAGTTACTTGCAACAACACTGAGGGCCTGACACACTGGTCTGTCCTCTCCTATTAGAAACCACCCATGCTCTAGAGAGACACCGAACACTCTCTTTGAGAACATCCCTCCCCAGGATGAGACTCCAATTCCTTCCCACTCATTGTGTGGTACTCCACCCACTGATACAGCACACCATGACAAAATGATCACTCACACATTCTCTAGAACACTGCCCCAGGTGCACCCTGTCCCAAATTACCCCCATCCAACACTCTAAACCAGTATAGTTTCCTTGTCATATTGCCAAAGAGCTTTCCTAATATTGTAGTTTGAGCCACATATCCACCAATCTCCAGTGTTCAACTGCTCCCTCCCCAACCCTCCCTCCAGTTCCATGGACCCTCCAACCCACCTTCCCCACCCTACCCCACTATCAAATTTGCACCTCCCAACCCAGTACTATACCTACACCCCTGTCATATCCTTTCACTGCACAACTACTCACTTCCACCTTATCACAGATTATGCCCATATGGGCATTGGCTCACAACCTTCTTCTCCCTTTCTATTTCCTGTAACCTATTTTCCAGACTCTAGCTCTCTGTGTCTCTTGGTCTGCTCGATTTGCTTCATTCATATCAGAGAGCTCTGTCCTTCAATGTTTGACTTGCTTCACTCAACATAAAATCCTCAAGATTCATCCATGTTTCACCATTTGTTAGTACTGTATTCTTCCTTACAGCTGAATAATATTCCACTGTATTTATTTACCACATTTTGTTTATCTCTTCATCAGTTATTGGGCATTTGGGTTGATTCCAACTTTTGGCAAAAGCGAATAATGCTGCTATGAAAATTGGTGTGCATACATAGGTTCATGTCCTTGCTTTCAATTCTTCTGCATATATACCCAGCAGTGGAATTGCTGGATCATATGGCAGATCTAGTTAGTTTTTTGAGGAACCACCAAACTACAAAATATATATACATATAGATTTTTGTATATATATTTTCATGAATCTTCAGGTTATTGCTCTAGTGACTGACGTATTTATGACAAACCTGTTTTCATGTCATAGAGTAAATTTCCCTCAGGTATTTGAGCTCAGACAGCAGCTGCATAAGCATGGTTTTACCTCATAATATTTCCTATTACTTTCCAAGTCACACATTTAACAGTAGTAATGGCAGTGTGTGTTCTATACATAATCTACATGAGATGCGAAGGCCTTTGAAACATCCACAATTATCTAATAGATGTCCTTTTTGGTGGAATTTCTGATTCTTGTTCATTCAGAAGTGGCCTATGGGTCTAAGTACACCCAGGGATTTTCTCATCTCTGCAATCCACAGAGGAAACCCAAAAGAGGTTGTAGTAGGCAGCATGTTTCTCTTTTCTGCATCTCATTATATAGAATAGCTTTCATTTCTTTTGATCAACACATTTGCTCCATACCTGGGATGTAAGAAAAATTGCACACGATTTTGAATATTGTCTTTAAGTCTGAATATTTAAATTTAACCAACAAATTGCTGTATAAATAAGCAAAAAGTCTAAGTTTGGTATTTTTAAAGAATTTAATTTTATTAATATTATAATTAATGAAATTTACATAATTGTTTTCCTTTATATTGAACATAAAGCTTTTATTTGTTCTAAAATCATACTTAACAACTTTGAAAAATTTTTAAATTAAAATTTTCTAGCTCTGTGAGTCTGAGTAAGTTGTCCAGCATGGCATTGCAGTGACGGATACAAACCATTGTATATTTTGTCATAACCTACACACTTGTGTAGGACAGAATGTAAACTATAATGTAAACTGCAGTCCATGGTTAGTAGCAATGCCTCAATATTTGTTTGTCATTCATAACAAATATACCACACCAATGATGGATGCTGTTAATGTGGGAAGGTATGGGAGTGGGAAAGAATGGGGCTTGTGGGAATCCCCTACATTTTTTATGTAACATTGATGTAATCTTAACCTTCTTTAAAAATAAAAAACATAATTATAAAAGGAAAGGTTTCCTTTATTTTACATATGTTTACAATAGATATTTAATTACAAAATATTATCAAGATTCCTATTGACTTTAATTGACCCACTTCAGGCATAATTACAACATGCTATTATTTTATAGATTTACTTTTGATTTTTAATAGAAATACTTTTAACAGATAGTATGAAGTTGGATGTGGTGGCATAAAAAATGCCATATTGGAGAAGATGAAGGTGATCTAGTCAGAAGACATTTATAAAGTGACTTGGTAGTTGTCTATGTAGACATTTTATTACTCTGTTTACAAAATATAATTGGATTGACATTAAGAATTATAAGTCCAGTGTTAAAAGGAAATCTGGACTTAGGTGAGGAGTAATTACATAGAAAAGAATATTACAGTAAGGAGAATGCTTTAAAAATAATATCTGTGTCTCAAGATTTAGTTAAAATGGTTTTTTTTAATGAAAAGGAGAAAACAATGCTAGAAAGAACCGGGTACAGAGAAGAGGCCATCCCATGATCAGTAGGAGATCAGAGGGTAGTTGTATGCTGAGGCAGCCTATTCTCTGCAAGGGGTCTTTAAGGAGAGGTGGTAGGCTGGCTCAGACTGAGGGTTGGCCCAAGTTCAGGGCCCTGTGGAAAGGAAAGAAGCTCAAACAAAGTTTGATTCACAAGCATATTGTTCCAATAAATCATTTGGTACCTGCAGTTTGGCCAAACACTTATGAGGTGAAGAATGGAAATTTATAGGGTCTGAACCTGGATTTGCCACAGCTCAACAAGGGCACATCAGTGAATCTTATTGAAGTCACAGGGGAAGGTGATGCTTTGCAGTAAGCTGTTTCCCAGACTCTAAATCATGGGAGCATATTTTTTACCCGTTACATATTTCCCAGATCACAGGGCTTGGGTACAGTTAAACATTGCCAGTGACTATAGTCAAACTAAATTTTTATCAGTATTAGGACAGCTAAATGCCTAATATGCAATAAGATTATCTACCAAATTTTAAAACTTGTCATCTCAAACAGAAACAAAATGAAGAAAATAAAAATATCTTTGTACCCACACTCATTTTTAAAATCTTAATATTTACCATATATTCTCTATATGCTTAGTAAATATTTTTTAATACATTTTATTTTATTTTTTTTTAAAGATAGCTTACATAAATGTTACACAAAAAATATAGGGATTCTCATACGCCCTACCTCCCACACCTCCCACAAACTCCCAAATAAACATCCTTCATTAGTGTGGCACATCACCTGCAATGGATATACACATCCTGGGGCTTTGCCACTAAGCATGGACCATAGTTCACATTATAGACCACACTCTCTCCCACACAGTTCTACAGGTTATATGGTGGTATAAAATGGTATGTATCTGCAATGTCACTCAGGACAATTCCCAAGTCCCCAAAAACTTCTGTATTACAATTGCTTTAGGATTTAGGATTTAAACTTTTTGTGTGTAGTCATAATTCATGTAACTTTCTTTTCTTTTTCAAAGTGCTAAGTTATTACAGAAAAGACCACCTTCCAGGCCAGTGGACTCATGTTTGACTTAGAGCCAGGCTGTTTAACAGAAGTGGTATAATTTCCTTTGAAATTGCAATTTTTCTTCTGTGTTTTCTCAAGAATGAAGAAATAGTTGATGTAATATTTCACACACTGTTAATTTAGAATTTACCTATCCTATTTAAAAATTATTCTTTATTTGGGGACAGGTAGGTAGTTTATAATGTGCTTGTTATTAAAGTTTTTGTGTTAGAAAAAAAAATGTGGCCACTGGTTCCACATTAATGTTGCCATTTTTCCATTGCTTGAATCACAATATGTCTATAACAGAATACCAGTAAGTCCACTCTAGTCCATAGCTATTCCCCCAATCCTGAGAAGTCAAACATGGTGATGTACACTCCACCTCCAAGTGAGAGGGGGCTTATATCCCATGGATAAGATGGATGGGATTATTCTGTCTGCAGCTGCAGACTCTCTCAAATCCCTGGGATGGCCGTTGTCCATCATCATCTCCCTGGCAGGTGTCACGGGTGAGTCCATTGAGCTGTAGAGTAGGAGCTGTTGCTCCACCAAGATTCTGGGCCCAGCTGGCACATGGACAGCCCAAAGAATCCAGTCTCTGGAAGTACACCTACAACCTCCAGCACCACGTATAGGTTTGAATAGAAGGGACAGATGAACCACATGCAGGGAAGACATATTTGAGTCCATCTCTGTCACTCTCAGGAGCACAAATTCCAAAGTAGGGCCCACTGGCAAGGCACCAAATTCCGGAGCTATCTGCCCTGACAGAGGACCTGGGTTTCTCTAGGTTAGTACACAACTGGTAGTTTTGGAAGAAGACTTGCATGCAGGGAAGGAAAACCCATATTTGGAGTATGTATCTATTGCTATTAGAACAAGTCACTGCCCCTTCCATGAAGTAAGTGCTCCTATATAATCAACTTGCCATCAAGTAGCAGGCTGATCACCTCAGGGAATGGTTCCATATCAGGGGCTGAAGGTGGGTCTCTGCTGCTGGCAGATTGGGTATTCAGTAATGACTATAGTCAGGTAGGGCTTGGTGAGGGCAAGTCCATGTTGCTGAGGCCATACCTAACTCCCATCCATACCATCATGTCCTCTTTGTTCATGAGCCCATTGGGCAATGACAGGAGTGGATAGGGAAAGAAGCTGAGTGTTACCCACAGAGGGCATCATCTCATCCACTTGATTATTGAAATATTCCTTTGCTGAAGTTACCCTCTGGTGAACATTCACATGGGAAACAATTATTTTTGTGGCTTTTGACCACTCAGAAAAGTCTATAGACATACCTCTTCCCCCAGACCACTTTTTCACCAATTTTCTAACCATGTTCCTTCCAAGTCCTTGATCATCCAGTCAAAAGATTGGCAATATCCCATGAATCAGTGTACAAATTCTTCTCCAGCCATTTCTCCATCTAAGCAAAATGAACAACCAGGTGCACTGCTCAAAGTTCTGCCCACTGGGAGGATTTCACTCCTGTCGTTCAAGGACATGCCAGAAAGGGGCTGCAGGGCTGAAGCTGTCCACCTTCAGGTGGTATCTGCATATCATGCAGAACAATAAGTAAACCAATCCCAAGGTTTCTCTTCCTCAATCAATTGATTGTAACGAACTCTCTAAGAAGCCATAGCTCTGAGGTGGGAAAAAAGAGGGTAATGTGGCAGTACTGGTGACCATGCACATTTGGGGTACTTTGTCATGTAACTTACTTGTGCTTTCAGGACAGATTCATGCCCTACCTCATATATACCACTTCCACTTTATGATGGACTGCTGCAATTGCACATCCAACTTTATGGTTTGGTGAGTCAGACATGCCTCATGATAGGCAACTCAGGTCTCGTGGTAACTTGGTGGACCATGGTTAAGTGTTGAGTCTTTACTAAGGCCCAGTAGCAAGCCAAAAGCTGTTTCTCAAAAAAGGGAGTAGTTATCTGCAGAGGATGGCAGGGCTTTGCTCTAAAATCCTAAGGGTCTGTGTTGTAATTCTCCTATATGGTCCTGTCATGGGTTATAGACAGCATCTCTGGTGATAAAACCCTGACGTCTACCGAGGGCTATTTTCTACAGAACAACTGATTTACAACGAACTGGTAGAATGCCATGATCTGAGAGCGATTACAGTCAGTTTTATAGTTCCTTCAACCCTTCCTACTTCAAGACTCTGTGTTTTCCTAGTACCATCCTCAGAGCCTCCTTCATTGCCATTTTTATACTATAATTACCCACATGCTCTGGCATTTACAGTACAAATATGAGGATGTTCTCTCATGAACTGTAACAAATATACAATACAAACAAATGGTGTTAATAACAGGATGCTTTGTGGGAATAATACACCAAATATAAGCTATGCACTATAGATAGCAGTAATGTTATTATGATGTTCTTTCATCAATTGTAACAAATGTGTCACAACAATAAAGTGTTGGTGGTAGAGCAATGTGGGGAATCCTGTATGGTATGCATGATTGTAAATTCACTTCTCAAATTAAAAATTCACAATGAGATACAGTTTCACTCCCACTATATTGGCTATTATTTTTATTTAAAAACTAGCAGAAAATAATAAATATTGGTGAGGAGCTAGAGAAATTTGGACTCTTGTGCATTGCTGATTGGAATGTAAAATGGTGAACACTGTGGAAAATTGTATTTGTGATTCAAGAAAATTTAAGCATAGAATTTCCACACAACCTGGCAACAATACCACTCCTACCCAAAAGCATTGACAACAGAGACTCAAACAGATATTCTTATGCTAATATTCATAGAATTATTCACAATTCCATAAGGTGGAAACAACCCAAGTATATGTCAACAGGTGAAGGGAAAAATAAAATGTAGTATCTGCATACAAAGGTATATTATTGAGCCATAGAAAGGAAAGAAACTCTGATACATGCTACAGCAGGGATGAGTCTTGGAACCATGCTAGACACAAAGTAAAAATAATGTATAATGCCAAGTACATGAAATATTTAGAATAAGCAAATTATCAGAGACAGAAAATAGATTAGAGTTTATAAGGGACCAAGAGGAAAGAACGCTAGTTATCGCTTATGGGGTAAACATTTTATATTTGTAGTGATGAAAAAGTTTTGGTAATGTATGGTGGTGATGGTAAGACAATTTTGTAAGTGTAATTAATGACACTGAATCATATACATATAAATGGTAAAAGGGTAACAAATTAAAAAAAGGAATGATGGTACCTATTCTAGACTTACAATGGCTCAAAAAATTTCACTTCCCGCATATTCTTTCTTGGAAAGCTATAAGAGACAGTGCCACCAAAAGAAGAAAGTGAATTAAGAAAGAAGCAGATATCTTCGGTTTAGGGCTGTACACTTCATAAAAAGGGCACCAAATACAGACTGGATCAAGCCAGAGGCCTCTAGAAGAGTTTCTCTACAAAGAATTATTTGCAAAATATCTAATATGAATGAATATATTCTGAAGAGATTCAGACATTTGGCAGAGTTTATTGGCAAGTTCCATATGTAGAAAATAGCAAGATAAAATACACAGTAATTTATAACTTTGGGGAAAACAATTGTTTTTGGAGAAATTGTGTATTGATTATACTTTACCAACTACCTAAACTCTAAAGTGTCTTTAGAGTCATAATAATTTAATACTGAAAACTATCATCCCACGTCAAACTGTAAGTATGCTGGGATGATGGAGAGTATGCACATATGCAGGTGGGGCCTGAAAGGGGAGAAATAAATTCACATGGACCATTTGAAAAGATATTTATTGTAACTGAAAAATCAAGAGTAGAGTAGAAGTACATGTGTATGAGATAAAATAAAAGGAGTTGAAAATTATAGTTGAAAGTTATTGCATTTGAGGAAAAGGAAAATTGAGGTGCATTCATTTTAGTATGTTTTATAGAATTAGTTGGCTTTTCAAATACTCTGAGCACTATAAATTTGATAAAAATAAAACATTTTATAAATCACTTCCCAAAAATGTGGCAAAAGAGCACACAAGAGTATATGGATAGAATGGAAATAGGATGTAGGCAAGAGATGATACTGAACAAGAATTTGTTGGAAATTTAACCAGCCAATAATGAACACAACCTTAAGAAATACACAATTTTCAGGAGGCTAGTCTTGCTTAAATTTATTTAACAACAGATAAGAATTCTCTGCAAATATATTATTTTTTGCCATTACCCATTAATATCCATCAAAATCACAACTATAAGGAAGAGAGGAAATCATAGTGAGGATGTGTTTATTAAAAAGAGATTTCATACCAAGTCAATGCCCACCCTTATACTCAATCCCAAATCTACAGCTTCTCAAGAAAGGTTCTTTGGAAAGCTCCACCAATTCTCAAACATAGTGTAATCTAAGAAAATCCTATGTCTCCTCTTTTTGTCTCCTCATCACCAGCTTCCCTATTGCTTCCTTGATATTTCTGTTTTTCAAAGTATAGATAATGGGGTTGATCAAAGCTGGAATTAGATTACAGAGCAGTGCCACAAACTTGGTCACATCACGAGAGAGCTTTGGCTTGGGAGTCACGTACACATAGATGATAGTACTGTAGAAAATGGACACCACCGTGAGGTGGGAGCCATTGGTCCCAAAGGCCTTCTGTCTCCCCCCAGGAGTCTTTATTCTCAACACACTATGAGAAATATGCCCATAAAAGACCACAATCAGTGAGAGAGGAAAGACAAACAAGATGCTACTTAGCATCATAATCTCCTTCTTGTAATTTGTGGTGTCCACACAGGCCAGTTACATCACTGGTTGAGTCTCACAATAGAAATGGGTTTATCTGGTTGTGGCCACATCAGGGAAGGGTCATTGTGATAGGCATGTGGACCAATGAGGTGCTGAAACCAATTAACCAGGATACACTGGCCAGTGTCCAGCACAGCTGTGGTGGCATGAGGGTGAGATAATGCAAAGGCTGGCAGATTGCAACATAGCAATCATATACCATCATGGCCAGAAGGAGACACTCAGTGCCTCCCAGACCCAGGGTGATGAGAAGCTGGATCACACATCCAATGAAACTTATGGATTTGCTGACCCCCCAAGATTGACCAAAATCTGAGGACTAATACAGGTCATATGAATGAGGTCAATAGAAGAGAGATGAGTGAGGAAGAAATACATGGGTGTGTGGACATGGGGGTCCAGGCAGGAGAACAGGATGACGGTTCCATTGTCCATCAGTGACAGAAGGTAGAATATCACGATGAATGCAAATAAAATCCTCTCTAGCCATGGCTGATCTGAGAAGCCCACCAAAATGAAGCTTCCTCCAGCTGTTGAATTGTCTCTTCCTATCACTTTCTCGGTAACATGAGAGAAAAAGAAACATCATTTGACCATTGTGCTCTATCTGTGGTGAATGAGAATGCTGCTGCATACTAAATTTAGTAGAAAATCCCTATTTATTAATTTCTCCCTCTCTTTGCCCAACAGGAGACAGCTAGTCAAATTAGAAGTCTCTTAATTAGACATAGAAAATGACATCAGTAGAAGAGAATGATAACAAACCCTTACAGGAAATGCTTCTTGGCACAATTCTCTTTAAAACATTTACTCTTTTAACATTCATTCCTTATTTAGCCTCCTGTCCTTAACTGCCTAGAATTAAATTGCTTCATCCTTCATAAGATCACCTTCTATACTTCCTCAATTACTCTGTGTCCCATACACACTTACCTAATTGTCACTTATACATCAACCAAATCATAAAATCTCCCAATGAAATCAAAAGCAATATAATCACTTACACTAAAGGCAGAAATTTACCTATGTTACAGTGAAAAGAGAGACCCTCTATTGGACCCAAGATTGGAGAAATATATGTTGTTGGTAGATGAACATGGCTCAAAGAGGCAGCTAGATAAGGAGAAGGAAATGACTCGGTTTGGTGTCTACATATTCAACCTGTTAATCCCAGTAATCTTGTGCACAAAAAGTCGTCCAGACTTTCCATCCCCTGTCCTCACCACATCCTCTTCTTGTGACACCTCATCTTCATCATAGCTTCATTCATATTTGTTTTGCTCTTATTACGTCTTGATAAAAAATATGACAGTTGTATTGGAATTGGAATTCTGCACATGAGCACAATTGTTTTGTAAGCTTACAACTTCTGTAATAAAAACATATTTAAAAATAATAATAGGGTGTATTAGGGGAATAATACACCAAATGTAAGACATGGACTATATTTAGTAAGACTTTGATGATATTCTTTCATAATTTGTAATTAATGTCTCACAACAATGCAAGGTGATGGTAGTGGGTTGATGGATGGTAGCACTGTATGATGTACACATTTGCTTTGTAAGTTCACAACACTTACTGTATATTTATGTTCATTTATGAATGATATAAAAATTAAAAAAAATAATAATAGGGTGGGTTAAGGGAAAAATACACCAAATGTAAAATACTTTGGTTAGTAGTAATATTTTGAGGATTTTTTTCATAGTTTTTTAAAAATGTTTCACAACAATTCAAGGTGTTGGTGGTAGGGTGCGATATGATAGACCTCTATGATGTTATGCATGTTTGTTTTATAATTTCACAACTTTTATTATACACTTATGGCTTATATATGATTATGTGTGAGTCATGTACTTCCCTAAATTTTTTAAATAAAAAAATGTTAAGTGACATTAATGAAGCCAATTCTACTTTCTAGGAAAAAAATTACACCAGTGGAAAATTAAGAGTTGTACTTCCTCTGAACCTGCAACCAGAAAGAAAAATATGCTTGAAAGTAGTAATAGCAATATCCATGACTGGTAAAGTTTAGAAGGAATGCTCAGTTTGATATTTAAGGTTAATTTTTGGCTCCTACCCAAAGCACATAAAAGATAAGGTTGTACTCTCAGTAATTCCTATTTCAATAAGCTCCCATTTTATGGTGGTCAAAATGACTAAATATGTATTGCAGTTTGTATGTAAAAATAGTTACATAGTCAGTTATTTGCATCCCCAGGGGGGCCACTTTTTATTCACATAAAAAAACTCAGAAGAAAACGTTTTCCATCTGTACATCAGAGGTTCTCACAAGTGTGCATAAGAATCACCATGATGGTTTGTTAAAACATAAATTGCTCGTTCTCGCACCCAGCATCTCAGATTTGGTATGTCTGAGCTGGGATACAAGAAATTTCATTTCTAACTAGTTCCCAAGAGATGGTGATGCTGCTGGTGGGGAACTACACTTGGAAAACCATAGTCTTAGCTTTTAAAAATTTCTGGAGTAATCTCCAGACTCTATTACTTTGACTAGACACTAAGCAGCTCTTTCTCTAAGGAAATAATTAGTTATAAGATTGATGAAGAAATGATATTAATGGTATAATTTTGTGGAGAGAGTGAAGAAAAGATACTTGGAAAAATTATTCTGCTGCTACAGATCTGAGAAAGAGCTTTAAAAAAAAAGATACCTCTCAAAATTGAGGAGGGCACTATGAAATCCAAACCCTAAAGTCATTATTTGCTGTGGAGGTGACCATGTGCACAGGCTTAAGGCTATCTCTTCCAGGAACCAGATGGCAAAGAAAAACCATGGATTCAATACCCACTTAACAATAGTGTTTCTATGTGGAATACAATGAAAGCATCCATGATCTCTTTCTTATGCTATGTTTTCAATTGTTTTTATTATTTTCTGGGTATTCTCTCTTTCCTCAATCCTTGTTAAATAGAACTCCCTGTCAAATGGTTCCAGTCCTTAAGTTAATGTATAAGTATGTCTAGGTTGTCATAAAAGTAGTACCATGGTCTAACTCTCTCATAAGTCCTAGATAGAACTAGAAAGAAACACAAAATCCTCCAAAACACCCTGAAAAATTTTGGACTTGGGTGAGGGCTCCAATCCTCAAAATCCAGCTCCTTCCTCCTTAATAGTTGTCTGTCTCACATTGTGGGTAATGAGGAAGCACATCTGGGCTTTGAGATGCATGAGTAATGGTTGGAGTTTAGCCACCTTCTTGCACATACAAAAGTATGGAAATCGTAATCCAGAAGAATATAATTAGTGTTGACCATAGGGTCTTTTCCTGCTGCTCGGTTTCCTGGTATTACATGAGGCCTCTTAGAGGTCAGCCTCCAGTGCATGTGTGTGAACTTGCATGATTGTCCTGCCCTCACCCTGCCCAGAGACACCCACACTTTCCATGACCACCATCACCATCTCTGTGAAGATAAGAGACTTCTCTTCTGCTGCTGGTTCAGAGTTGGTTGTATCTGACTCTTCTTTTCTTTAGTTAAAATAAATAACTGCCCACATACCTGAACTATTTCCTAAGTAAGCACCCAATCTTTTGAGTAGTTTCCTATAGATTTTAATTAAAGTTTATGTCAGCAAAACTAATGACATTTAATAAATAAAGTAATAAAGTCCATGAATGCTTTAAAGATTACAGTGACATAATTTTCTAGTATTATTGAAATATTTTTAAGTCCTTATTCTTTCTTCCTTATTAAATCATCATGTAATTTTTCTCTTTAGAACCTATCCTACATATCCTCATCCATCTCTTTCTCTCCATTGTTCTTGTTTTTCAAATGATAAGCCCCAGTTTAACTCTTGCATGCACCAATAGTTTTTGTCAAAACTCCATTTAGGAAGATTATCAGTTTAATGGTAAGTGACAATAGATTTCAAATGTCATACATTTAGTCTCTAAAAGAAAAAGGAAGGCCTGTGTTCTGCTGTCAATATTTTCCTTTTCGATGCAGAGAGGTAGTTAGGGAAATAGGAAATCATTTGGGACTGGAATAGGTACAGGACCAATATTCCCTAGATATCAATTAGCCTCTGTCATGGATAAGAAGATGCAAGGAGTCCCAAAAGGTGTGGTTTCCCATGGAGAATTCATCTGCCTCCAACCAGACATAACTTCCAAAAAACAATGGTTGGGGTGCTGTCATAAATATGACAACATAAGGCCTCCCCTCAAAAAACCTCCCAAATTTCAGCAAATAAAAGACAAATCCCACATTTCAGGACATTGGAGGATAGTAGGTACTAGAGATGCATTCTAAAAACACTGAATAGAAAAAAAGAAAACTATCCAGTGGGCATTTCCATCCAGTCTCACCAGTCCACTTCTCTCACCTTCACTTGGTTATGTAAAGCATGGAAGCTGCTCAGAGGAATTGAGCAAGGTCCCTCTCATTAAGGTCACAGACTATAGAGCTACTCAGAGCAGCAAGATTTCAGCTCAAACTTATCCAGGCACAGGGAACCAAGTCCATGGAGACTTTTGGTGGAATACAAGTTGCTGAGGAGGGCTACATACGAAAGTGCTTGAGGAGGAGAGGAGAAGAGAGATGGCTGGAATGTGGTGCACTAACTCATTCCAGTTTCTGTAGTCTGGGCCACCTAAATGAAAAAAAGGTCTTTTCTGGAGTGCCCCACCTTTCTGGTTGAACCCCATTTCTTCCCAAGGGGAAGTATATTAATAAGGAAGGTTAGCACAAGCTGAAAAGCCTCAGAGAGAAACAGAAAAATGTGGGTAAAACAGGAAGATCACAGAACTGAAAACTATAAGCAAAACAGGGCACTTAATGAGGGAAAGAATTTAAACAAATCATAGGAGTTGGGAAGAATATTCTGTTTACACACAAACCAGATCAACATTCCTGGAGAAAGAACAGAGGAAAGGAGGAATCATCCTGGGGGTGAAACAATTGCACACAAAATCCAATTTAAATATTATACCACAAATCCAGGGCAAGAACCAGATGGAGCAGTGCTGAAAAATATTATGAAATATGGGGTATTATAAAGATGTGGAAGAAATTGGGTCAAGTGTTAAAGAGGAGCCTTAACTCAAAGCAATAACCAATAAAAACTGAGACTAGAGGGAGAAATGAATGTAAGAGTTAACTCATCAAAATGATCAGAGGCTAGATATTAGCAAAAAATTTCAAACCATATGAAAAAAAATTGGAATACATGGGTAAGTCAAGGAGATAAACTAAACATTCAGAGGAAACACAGACCTTGGAACATCTAATCAAAGAAGTTCAAACAAACTTCTTATTAAATCAATTCAAGGAGATGAAAGAAAAACGGCTAAAGAGATAAAGAATATTAAGAAATAAATTGTGTTAAGATGGCATTGAAGTAAAAGGCAAGGCTCAATGCTCTCACAAAAACAATGGGAAAAGAGCCAAAACCTATGTGAGGGACCTGCCTTGGGGATCAGCAGACCAGGACAGTGCTACACAACTCCCAGGAGGTTGAGGGACAGAGAGATGAAGAACCTGAAATAACAAATGTGAGCTACCATGCCCCAGTGTATTTGTGAAGGGCTCCACTCCCCCACCCACAGCGTATTAAGCTGGGGTAAAACTCCTGGCTAAATGTAGCTGACTTAGAGAGGAGGAGCCATCTTCCTCCTTGTCAGGTGTTTCAAGGGAAAAGGGAGGGGGAGTTACAGGCTTTTCTTCAGTGAATTCAGGCATCAGAGGTCCCTTTGAATTTCTGTCTGGAGAGTCAACACAGGAACATAGGAAAACCTAGACTAAACATCTCCTTAGAAAAGTGAGCCAACAAGTGCCACCAGCTGGCAGGTCCTTAAATTGCATGGACAAAAACGGTTTTCAGTTTTCTCTGTATTTAACCGCTTGTAGGAATTCTATACTGCATTACTGAGCCCCTGGATGGATTTTGATAATTTAATCTGGGAAATTTAAAAGTTTTAGAATATTTTGAACCAAATATCAAAGTAAAGACAATTAATCAGTGATGATCACAAAACTCTCCTAAATCATCTCAAAGAATTCAAAGAAAATATGAATTAAGAAACAAAGGATATTAAGAAAACACTGGGTGAGCATAAAGAACAATTTGAAAGCCTGCAAAGAAAAGTAACATGACTTATTGGAATGAAAGACACAATGATTGAGATTAAGACTACATTAGAGACACATAAGAGCAAGATTTGAATTGCTCAGTAAGAGAATTAATGACTTCAAAGACAGAACATGTGAACTGAAAAGACAGGAGACCAGAACAAGATGAGAAAGGGAAAAATGTAACAGCATCTCAGGGAATTGAATGACAATGCAAAGTTCACAAACATTCACACTATGGTGTCCCACTAGGAAAAGAGAATGGAAAAGGAACGAAAAGAATATTTGAAGAAATAATGACTGAAAATTTCCCAACCCTTATGAGCGACATAAATATCAATATTCAAGAAAGACAATGCACCCTAAACAGAAAAAATCCAAATTGAACTTCCCTGAGACATCTACTATTCAGAATGACAAACATTAGAAATAAAGAGAGAATTCTGAAAGCAGCAAGAAAAAAGCAAAGAATCACACACAAGGGAAACTCGATAAGATTAAGTGTCAACCTCTTGTCAGAAAACATGAAGGAGAGAAGAAAGTGGATTGATGTATTTAAGGTACTGAAACAGTAAAACTGCCAACCAAGAATTCTGTATCTGTCAAAATTGACCTTCACAAATGAGGGTGAGTTCAATGTCTTCAAAGACAAAAAAAAAACCTGATTAAACATGTTACCAAAAGACCACAACTACATGAGATGCTAAAGAGAGTGCTACAGCCTAAAAGGAAAAAAAACAAGGGCAAGAGATTTGGAGAAGAGTGTAGAAATGAAGATTATGAGAAAGGATAAACTAAAGGGTAAGAGGAGAGACTATACGACAACATGAAAACAGAGAGCTGACGGACAAAATGGATGAAGTAAGTAATGCCTTTACAGTAATAACTTTGAAAGTCAAGGGCTTGAACTCCTCAATCAAAACACATACACTGACAGAATGTATTAAAAAAATATCAGCTATCTATATGTTGTCTACAAGAAAACTACCTCAGATGTAATGACACAACCAGGTTAAAAGTGAAAGGGTGAAAAAAGATATACCATGTAACCAAATAAAGAGCTGGAGTAGCAGTATTAATAATGGACAAAATAGATTTTGAATTCAAAACATATAACAATGAAGAAGGTCATTATACATTAATGAAAGGGGCAATTCACCAAGAAGAAATAGCTATCTTAAATATTTATGCACCTAACCTGAGGGCCCAAGATACATGAGGCACACACAGGCAAAATTGAAGGGAGAATTAGTTATCTATAAAATAAGAGGTGGGGACTTCAATACACCACTCTCAGCATTGGATAAACATCTGGACAGAGGATAAATAAATAAACAGAGAATTTGAATAATATGATAAATGAACTAGACCTAACAGACATCTATAGAGCACTGCAACCCAAAGCATCAGGATATACATTCTTTGCAAGTGCCCATGGAGTCTTCCCAAAGATAGAGTATAAGGTGGGTCACAAGACAAGTCTCAATAAATTTAAAAGATTGAAACTGTACAAAACACTTTCTCTGATCATAACTGAAAATCAATAATGGATGGAAAGGGAGCATTCAAAAATATATGGAGATTAAACAACACATGCCACATAATTAGTGTGTGTAGCGGTTTGATATTAATGATGAATTCCCAAAAAACTATTGGATTCTATCTGTAAACTGGTCTTTTCCTCTGGGTGTATTAGAGTGTATTGGATTCAGAGGTTTTACTTTTACTTGGTTAAATAATGATTAAAGCTTTGATTGGGCCACATCTGTAGGATGTCGAGTCCCCACTCCCTTGGTTAGTGGGGACTCACATAGAAATCATACCACACAGGAGGGAGGCTGGAGTTTTTGAGCTGGAACATGAGGAGTAAGCACACAGGGGAGCAGAGCAGCTGAGTCCAGAGAGAATCGAGACCTGGGAAGCGAGGAATCCAGGAAGCCTGAAATCTAAGCAGATGTTGGCAACCATATTACTCGAACACATGGCAGTAGACATTGGTGAGGGAAGTAGCTTATGCTTTATGGCCTGGTAACTGTAATATTCTACCCCCAAATAAATGCCCTTTATAAAAGCTGACAGATTTCTGGTATTTTGCATCAGCACCCCTTTGACTGACTAAAACAGTGGGTCAAAGAAGAAATTGTAAGGGAATTCAGAAAATATCTTCAGACAAATGAAAAAATGAGATCACAACATACCAAAACCTTTGGGACACTGCAAAGGAAGTGTTGTGAGGGAAATTTATAGCCTTTAATGCTTCCAGGATTGCAGAATGAATGATGGAATAAAGTAGACTTACTGTTATTCTACTATAGACTTATTGTTATTCTGGCAATGGAAGAACTTTTATCAGTGGTGTGGAGGCAGTAGCTGCCAGAGATTCTGAGGAGAGACAGAGGGGAAAAATAGGTGTCATATAGGGGCATTTTTGGGTCACTGGAATTGTCCTGAATGATGTTACAGTGAAAGACACAGGCCATTATATACCTTGTCATAACTTAAAAAAATGTGTGGGAGAGAGTTTAAAATATAATGCAAACTATAATTCACACTTAGTGGCAATGCTCCAATATGTGTTCAATTGTAACAAATATACCACACTAATGAAGGATGTTGATAATGAGGGAAAATGTGGCAGGTGTAGGGAGCATGGTATGGGAATCCCTTACATTTTTTATGTAATATTTATGTAGTCTAATTATCATTTAAAAAATAAAGTAAAAAAATAGAAAAGAAGAGCAAACTAATCCCAAGTAAAGCCAAAGGATAGAAATTGTAAAGATCAGGACAGAAATAAATGAGTTTGAGAAAAAAGAAAACAATAGAGAGAATCAACAAAATGAAAAGTTGGTTCTTTGAGAAGATCAACAAAATCGACACACCTTTAGCTAGACTGACAAAGAAAAAAAGAGAGAAGAGGAAAATAAAATCAGAAATGAGAATGGGAACATTACCACTGACTCCACAGAAATAAGAGAGATCATAAGGGGGTACTATGAACAACTGTATTGCAAAAAACCAGTAAATGTAGGGAAGATGGACAAATTCCTAGAGACACATGAACCAACTACACTGACCCTAGAAGAAATGAATAACTTAACAAACCAATCACAAGTGAAGAGATTGAAACTGTCATCAAAAACTTCCCAAAGATGAAAAGTCCAGGACCAGATGGCTTCACAGGTGAATTCTACCAATCATTCAAGGATGATATAATACCATTCTTGCTCAAGATCTTCCCAAAAATTGAACAGGAAAGAATGCTACCAAGCTCATTCGATTAAACCGGAATCACCCTAATACCAAAACCAAATAAAGATTCTGTGAATAAAGAAAATTACAGAACAACATCTCTAATTAATATAGATGCAAAAATCCTAAAAAAAACAAAACAACAACTTGCAAACAGAAAGAAAAATCATATAAAAGTATTATGCACCATGGTGAAGTGGGTTTTATTCTCAGATATGCAAGGGTGGTCTAACACAAGAAAATCAATTAGTGTAATAAACCACATTGATAAATTGAAAAATTAATATCACATGATCTTCTTGATTGATGCAGAAAAGGCATTTGACAAAATATAGCACCCTTTCTTCATAAAAACACTACAAAAGATAGGAATAAGAGGAAGCGTTTTCTCAATATGGTAAAGTGCAAATATGAAAAATCTTCAGCTAGTGCAGTATTCAAAGGTGAAAGATTGAAACCTTCCTTCTGGGATCAGCAACAAGACAAGGATGCCACTGTTACCACTGTTATTCAATATTATTCTTGATTTTCTGGCTAAAGCAATTAGGTTAAATAAAGGAACAAAAGGCACCCAAATAAGAAAGGAAGAAGTAAAACGTTCACTATTCCTTGATTATATGATCCTATATCAAGGAAACACTGAAAAACCCACAAAAATGCTACTAGAAATAATAGACAAGTTCAACAGAGTGGAGGGATTCAAGATTAATATGCAGAAATCAATAACGTTTCTATACACTACTGATGTGCAAGCTGAGGAGGAAATTGAGAAAAAAATCCATTTATAATAGTGACTAAATGAATCAAATATTTAGGAATAAACTTAACCAAGTACATGAAGGTTTCTATTCAGGAAACTAAAAACAGTGCTAAAATAAACTGAAGAAGTCTTAACTAAATGGAAGGACATTCCATGTTCATGGACTGAAAGACTAAATATTTTTAAAATGTCAATATTACCCAAACTGATTTACAGATTCAATGCAATCCCAAGAAAAATCCCAACAGCCTTTTTTGTAGAAATGAAAAAGTCAATTATCAAGTTTCTTTGGAATGATAAGGGGCATTGATTAGTCACAAACATCTTAAAAAGAATGAATTTGAAGGACTCTCATTTCCAGAATTTAAAGCATATTACTTAGCTACTGAGGCAAAAACAGCATGGTACTGGCATAAAGACAGACACATTGAACAACAGAACCGAACTGAGAACTCAGAAATAGACCCTCACATATATGATCAAGTGATTTTTGACAAGGTTCTCAAGCTTTCCCTGGTGGGCCAGAACAGTCTTTTCAAGAAATGGTGCTGGGAGAATTAGATATTGATAACCAAAGAAAGAAGGGCGACCCTTACCTTACAACTTGCACAAAAATTAGCTCAAAGTGAATCAAGGACCTAAATATAAAAGCAACAACCATAAAACTCCTAGAAAAAATGTAGGTAAAAGTCATCAAAATCTTGTGGTATGCGGTAGTTTCTTAAATCTTACACCCAAAGCACGAGCAACAAAAGAAATAATAGATAAATGGGACCTCCTCAAAACTAAACACTTTTACACCTCAAAGTTCTTTGTCAAAAGGGTCAAAAAGCAGCTGACACTATTGGAGAAAATAGTTAGCAATCACATACTGCATAAGGGTTTACTATCCTTACTATATTAAGATACCATAAAACCCAACAATAAAAAGACAAACTATCAAGTTAATAATGGGCAGAGGACTTGAAAAGGAAATTGTCCAAAGAAGACATACAAATGGTGAAATAACACATGGAAAAATGTTCAACCTCACAAGCAGTTAGGGAAATGCAAATCAAAACTACAGTGAGATATCATGCCACACCTATTAGACTGGCTGCTATTAAAAAGTCAGAAAACTATAAATGTTCATGGGGATATGGAACTATAGGAATGCTTATTCAATGTTGCTGAGCATGTAGAATGATACAGCCACTGTGGAGGACTTTTTGGCAGTTCCTAAGGAAGTTGAATGTACACTTGCCATGTGACTAGGCAATAACATTTCTAGGTATATGCCCAGAATAGAAAGCAGTGCCAAAAACAAACATCTGCGCACTGATGTTCATAGTGGCATTATTCACGATTGCCAAAAGTTGGAAGCAATCCAGGTGTCCATCACCTGAGGAATGGATAACCAAATTGTGGTGCATAAAAATGAAGGCATATTATATGGTGGTAAGAAGAAATGAAGGTGTGAAACATGAACAAATGTTCCTGGAGGACATTATGCTGAGTGAAACAAGACAGACACAAAAGTGCAAATATTCTATAGTTGCACTCTTATGAACAAAATATTTTGTGTAAACTCATGGAATTAATAATTAGAATATAGGCTACCAGAAAATAAGAGGGTAGAGAATGGAAAGCTGAGGATTAATTTTGCAGAATTGGTGAAAAAAAAAAAAGTCCTTTGTAAATCTTTGCAAATGAATAAAAATGGTGAAAGCATAGCATGGTATATGTAACTAGGAGAGCTTTATAGGGTATGTAATTGCTTGAAAGGGAAAGTCTAAGATCATGAATATTACTAGAAGGAAAGCTAAAAACTGTAGCAGTGGACTGTATAAGATATAAAACCTCATGTAAAACACAAATGTGGGTGATATTACCTATAAAAGACTGTTTGTATAAAGTATAAATATAAGTATACTAGAGAAAAGGAAAAAGAATTTCAGCTATGCACAACAGGGGAAGCATAGAGAAACTCAGAGGTGATGAGTTTTGTTTGTTTTGTGTTTATTTTAATAATTATTATTTGAATAATGAAAGTGCTCTAAGAATGATTGAAGTGATGAGTGCACAAATATGTGATTACATGAATTACCTTTGATTGCACACTTTGGACGGATTTATGAATTATTAATATGCATCAATAAAATTGATTTGCTAAAAAAGAATATTAAGAAGACAATGTGTGAGAATAAAAAAGAATTTGTGAGTATAAAAAAGAAACATAATAGATTATATGGGCATGAAAGTCACAATTATAGAGATTAAAAATACACTAGAGGCATACAGCAGCAGAATTGAATAGGCAAATGGAAGCATCAGTGAACTAGAAGACAGTATAATTATAATGATACAGTCTGAAGGATAGAAAAAAATAATAGATAAAATTGAACCTGTCTCAGGTATTTCCGTGACAATACAGCAGATATTCATATGAAACATGGGTATCCCAGAAGAAGAGAAGGGAAAGGGGGCAGAAAGAATATTTGAGGAAATAATGGCCCCAAATTTCCCAACTTTTATGAAAGACATAAATATACATATCCCCCTCTAGGAAAATGGCCCTGAAGTAGGTAGTCAGAGTCTGACTCTCACAAAAAAAGTGGAGAGAAGGCAAGGATCTATCTAAAGGAGCTGCTTTTGATACATATAGAACAGAAAGGTGCTCTGAGTTATCTAAGAGGGTACTGGAAAGAGAAAGAAGTCAAAGGAAAACCATGAGTTGCTCACCACTGTGCCTGGAAAAGCAACATATATCCTGCCTTCAGGGCAAGTACCCTCAGTGGAGCTCCAGGATCACTGCTGCCAATGATGTGGGAGGGGGAATTCCTGCAGAGGAACAAGGATCTGACAGAGGGTGGAGAGTGGTTTCTTTGTGGTGACTTCGGCCAGCGGAACCCTGTTTGAGTCTTGGAAGGGACGCCAACATTACAGGGAGAGGGTAGGGAGGGATCTGCTCAGGCATATCATGCCTAGCTGCCTTGTGAGAGAGAGGAACAAGAATAGAGAGGGGGCAGACAGGTGCCTAATCAGCAGGACTCTAGCAAATTGTAGGAGTCTAAAATGCCTGAGGGAAAGGGGGCAGATAACTTTCTGAAATCTAATTACCCTAAGGAGACAGTTTAGATAAGTGGATCAATTCCTACCTTGCATATTTGAGATCCTGGTTCAATTCCCAGGTCTCCTTAGAGAAGTGATCCAGGGAGGGATCCTCCTGGTTGTCAGCCATCTAGCTGATACATGATAATAAGAAACATATAGACATTTCTTTCTATTTTAGATTTTCTTGGATCGTTATTTTTTTTGCTTTTTAAAGTTTCCTTTCCCCCACCCCCCACCCCCCTTATTTTACTCACAAACACCAGGTACATCACCTGCAGAGGTCAGGCTGCAGGGTGACTGATGAACACTGGCAGCCTGAGAAGCTCCTTCGGGGCCTAAGAGGGAAGGCCGTTTTCCTTGTTTATTTTTTTTTTTGTGTTTTTGTTTTTGTTCAGTTGTTGCTGTTTTGTTTCTTGTTTCTTATTTGTGTTTGCCCTTTCTTTTTTTCCTTTTTCCTTTTATCTATTTTTCTACCTATATTACTTTTTATCTTTCCTTCATTTTTCTATCTTCTATTTTCTGTTGCTTTACTTTCATTCCACATCTTTTTGATAGGTCTTCAATTTTTTATGTTTCTCTATTTTTTTCTCTTTTTTCTTTCTTTTTTGCTTTTTCTTTTTTTCTCTTTTTTCTCTCTTTTCATCATTCATCTTTTAATTCATTCTATATATTTTTCTCTATTGTGTTTCTTGTTTCATTTTTTATTATACTTTTTTAGTCTTATTCTTCTGTATTTCTTACGTTTTTTTGCTCAAGTTAATTATTTATTTTCCTAAGTCTTAATCTAGTCCTCTTCTATTTTTTAATTATTATTCCTATTATTATTTTTCTCCTCTAATCTCTTTCTTTTTCTCTGTTCCTAATATTTTTTCAAGGGAACATAGAAAACACCAATGAAATAGAATAAGCAGAACAAAGTGTCAAAGTGAAACCTTACCACACAAACAACAACAACAAAATAAAACCCAGAGTAGAAAGACAAGCTAACTAACCAAATAAAACATCAAGGTAGAGAGATTTCTAGACACCAACAAAAAATTACAAGCCATGCTAATAAACAGGAATACATGGCCCAGTCTAATGAACAAACTAAAAAACAGGAGATGCAGAACATGGAACAACTAATTAAGAGATGGAACAACTCTCTAATTAAGAGATGGAACATGGAACAACTAAATAAGAGATGTCCAAATAAATATCATGAATCAACTTAATGATGTGAAGGAGAAGATTAAGGCTATTAAGAAGGAATAGGGAGAGCATACTGAAGAAATTGTAAATATACGTAAAAAGATAATGCATATGATGCTGATGAATGGCACAATGGAAGAAATAAAAAATACACTAGAACACATAAGAGGACATTTGAACAGGCCAAGGAAAGAATCAGCAATGTGGAAGACAGTACAGCTGAAATCAGACAGATATTAGAACAGATAGATTAAAAGATAGAAAAAATCAAGAGGGATATAGGAATTTGAATAACATGGAATGCACAAACATATGAATTATAGGCATCCTAGAGGGAGAAGGGAAACGAATTGGGGGCAGAAGGAATATTGGAAGAAATAATGGCTGAAAATTTCCCAACCCTATTGAGGGACATAGACGTACAAGTCCAGGAAGTGCAGCACTCCCCAAACAATAGATATTCTAGCAGGGCTACCCCAAGACATATTCTTATCAAATTCTCCAATGCTCAAGACACAGAGAGAATAATGAAAGCATTAAGAGAAAAGACATCCATAATATATAAGGGAAGCTTGATAAGATTCTTTGCTGATTTTTCAGCTGAAACCATGGAGGCAAGAAGGCAATGTTATGACATACTAAGGTGCTAAAAGGAAATAACTTCTAGCCAAGAATTCTCTATCCAGCAAACTTGCCATTCAAAAATAAGGGAGAGTTCCAAATATTCACAGATAAACAGACATTAAGAGAGTTTTTAAGACAAGAAATATGCCCTTCAAACAATACTAAAGGGAGTTCTGCAGGTTAAAAGGAAAAACAGGGAAGAGAGAGTTGGAGGAGAGCATAAGAACAAAGAAATAAATTAAAAGAGAAATTAAAAAACATATGGCATATATAAACTTCAGAAAATATGCTAATGTAAGTAATTCTTTCGCAGTAATAACACTGAATGTTAGTGAATTAATTCTCCAATCAAGAGACACAGATTGGCAGAATGGATAAGGAAATATGACCCATCTATATGCAGTCTACACGAAACACAACTTAGGCCCTGGGAATTAGGAGGCTAGAAGTGAATAGTTGGAAAACAATTTTAAATGCGAACAATAACCAGAAAAAGGTGGTAGTATCTATACTAATATTGGACAAGATAGTCTTTAAATGAAAAACTGTTGTAAGAGACAAAGAAGGCCACTATATATTAATAAAAGGTTAAGCTATCAAGAAGAAAGAACAATCATAAATGTTTATGCACCTAAGTAGGTGCCTCAAAATACATGAGGCAAACATTGATAAACTAAATGGAGAAATAGATGCCTCTACAATTACAGTGGGTTATTTTAATACACCATTAGCACTATTAGAACATCTAGACAGAGAATCAATAAAGAAACAAATCCTTGAATAATAAATTAGAGGATCTGGGCCTAATAGTCATATAAAGAACATTACACCAAAATACAGGGGGTATAGAGTCTTGTCGAGTGCACATGGATCATTCTCCAGGATAGATCACATGCTATGCCACAGAACACTCTATGA
>JAQZBX010001289.1:7563-85461 GCA_029593785.1 Cabassous unicinctus
TTTTTTTTTTTTTTTTTTTTTTTTAATTATCTCTTTATTGAGATTCTCATATTGTCCATTCCTTGTTTTCCTGATATCCTTTAATTCTTTCTCTGTATTTTCCTTTATTTCCTTGAGCATATTAAAAATACTTTTTACAAGCCTTTGGTATGTCCAAAGTCTGGTCTCCTTCATTAATGATTTCTGTTTTTTTATCTTATTTCTATAGATGGGCCATAATTTCCTATTTCTTTGTTTGTCCTATATCATTTTGTTGCATGCTGTACATTTTAATATTGTAAAGTGTTAACCCTGGGATTTAGTCCCTGAACTCTCTGTTCCTTAAGGTTGTGTATTATTTGATTTTTTAAAATACTCAATTTCCCACCAATTCTAGACATTTTCACAAGAAGAACTTTATGCAGATTGGTTAGGGAGAAGGCTGTGTATGTGGAGAAAATTCCACCAGATATTCAACTGCAGTTAAACTTTTCTTCACCAGCTACTTGGCAAGATGTTCAAGAGACAGATACCTCACTCTTTTTTACAACTTACATCTTATGTTTTAAAAGAGTCAATATTAATACACTATAAAACGATTTTTTTTTTACTGTCAAGAAAATATTGCTAAGCTCCATTTTCATACTTTGGGTGAAGGGAAAAAACTTTCCTGTACTCCATCACACAGTACCCCTTTTCTTCTACAACTTCTACAAAACTATCATCCTTCATGACTTTGTCCCCTTTGTCCACAAGGATCACACCCCTTTACTACTTCTATGGAATATGTCCTCTCAGTTATTGCTTTATTCTTTGACCACAGGGGGACTACTTGTAAATTGACAGAAGAAGAAGTCCTATGGTGAGCTGTAAAAGAATCAGATTATGGAGTCTGGATTTAAATCTAAGCCTTGGCATTTCCTAGCTGTGTTAACTCAGGCAAGGCATTTAGCTTCTCTGAACCTCAGTTTTCTCAGAACGTTGGGAATGTTAATTGAGAAATATACAAAAACCTCTTAACTCAATATATAATGCCTACCAGAGTATCAATAAGTGGTGGGAGATCATCATCATCATAATCATTATCCCCTCTGTTAAGGGGTGTAGGCTTTGATATGCCAAGGCTTTTCAGAATTGAAGTGAGGTCTTTGATTTCCCAGGGTCATTAGTTAAATAAACTAAGTTCTATCAAGTGGGTAGAGGGGATGTCAGGCTGTTATGAGAAAGGATAATGTGTGTGTGTGTGTGTGTGTGTGTGTGCACATGCCTGTGTGCTGATTTTAACTGAGGTTGTGGGTGAAGAGGAGATTTGCTAAGGTAGTAACTTTTAATTTGAGACCTAAAGCATGAATTAGAATTAACCAGGTACTGCTGTGGATTGAATTATGTCCCCCAATTAAGATATGTTGAAATCCTGAACTCTACTACCTGAGAATATGACCTCATTTGAAAATAGGATCTTTACAGATGTAATTAAGTTAAGGTGATGTCATGTATTTTTGTGTGTGTGTGCTTTTTTGTTTAGGGTGGGACTTAAATCCAATGACTTGCAAGAATACACAGAGACACAGAGGGAAGAAGGCTATGTGGTGATGGATGTAGTTTGCAGTGATGCCTCTGCAAGTCAAGGAATGCCAAAGATTGCTGTCAAACAGCAGAAGCAAGGAAGATGCAAGGAATGATTCTTCCCTAGAGTCTGGAGTATAGGCCTGCTGACATCTTGAGTCAGACTTCTTCTAATAGGGAGGACAGATCAGGGTGTCAAGCCCTCAGTGTTGTTGCAAGTAACTATGAATCTGGTCCTGCAAAGAGTGAAGCCTGGTGGTTGCCATGGGTCCTGAGAGGAGAGAAAAGGAGGAATAGAATAGATGGAACAGGTAGCATTTTGAGGGTGATGGAAGTGTTCTACATGATCTTGCAATGATGGAAACAGGCCATGTTAAGTTTCATCAAAATTTATAAAAGTGTATGGTCCAAAATGTAAACCATAATGTAAACCACAGACCATGGTTGGTAGATATGTTGAATATTTGTACATCAGTTGTAACAAATGTACCATCCGCATAAAAAATGTTATTAATAGGGGAAGGGGGAAAGGGGGAGGATGTTTAGATATATGGGAGTCCCCTATATTTTGCATGTGACTTTTCTGTGATCTAAAACTTCTTTGAAGACAAAATGAAAAAAGTGAGACATTGGGGGAATAAATGAAAGAAAATGTCACTGTACAAATAAGACAACAGATCTTACAATGATGAAAGGCAAAATGTCAAAAAAATTTTATATTTTTTCATTATTTTTCATTATCCCAAATTTAAAATTGTTTTTTATTTTTTAAATTTTTTTGTATTTTATTTCCTATTTTAAAAACTATCATTATTGTTTCATTTTCTTATTAATTGTATTTGACTATTTTATTGACTTCATTTTTGAAAACATTTTGGATCACAGAAGGGTTACAACTGTGGCACGGGAGGACCATTTGTGTGGGGTGTCAATGAAAAGGGATACATGGGAGGAGGTTCCTCTGGGCATACATATAAGGCATATAAATGTGTTCAAATGTTCATGGGGCATTGTCATGGTGGGTGGAGATTCACACAATAACCGAAAGAATATTGAACTCGCATCTTAGGGATCTCTGCCACATTCTCTGATGGAGCAGCAAGAATCCCCCAAGTACAGAGGCAATGGCTAGTGAAGAAGGATGGTCCATTGATGGGTCCTTGATATTGATGAAGTGCTTATGAACCTTTACTCTTGAAATTGAAACTTAGTATAGTATTATAGGGTGCCTAAGCATTACCTCCTGAGAGGCTCCTTGTTGCTCAAATGTGGCCTCTCTCTAAGCCAAACTCAGCATATTAATGCAATAACTTCCCCCCAGTGTGAGACATGACTCTCAGGGATGAGCCTCCCAGGCACTGAGGGAGTACTGCTAAGTACCGACTAGCAATGCAACTGGAAAAAGACCTTGACCAAAAGGGGAAAAGGTAAAGACAAATGAGTTTATATGGCTAAGATCCTTCAAAGTGAGTTGGGAGGTCATTCCAGAGGTTATGCTTATGCACATCTCAGCAGTATCTCACTGACTGCCAAATTAGACATTACCCCAAATTGTGGGGCTTCTCAGGGCTCTGGAGACACCCAGGCACTATGGTCAGGGCAGATAGCTCATGAGTTTGGTGCCTTGCCAGTGAGCCCTACTTTGGGGTTTGTGCTCCCCAATGTGACAGAATTGGACTCAGTTGTGGTTTCCCTACACATGTCTCTTTAGTCCCTTCTATTTGAACCTATAGTTGGTGCTGGAGTTGGTAGGTGTATGTCCAAGAGACTTGAATCTTTGGGCTGTATGTGCCAGCTGGGCCCTGAGCCTCAATGGAGTTGTAACACTTACTCTCCAGCTCATTGGTCTCACCCAGGACAACTAACAAGGAGGTGAGGATGGACAACCACCATACCAAGGAACCGAAAAAGCCTACAACTGCAAGCAAGAGAGTCTCATCTATCAGCTGTATGGTACTGAAGCCCCCTCTCAATTAGAGGTAGAGTGGGCATCACTATCCCAGAATCCTCAGGATTGGGGAATGAACTATGGACTAGAAAGGACTTACTGGTATTCTACTATAGACTTATTATGATTCTAGCAATGGAAGAACTTATATCATTGATGTGGAAGCAGTGGCCACTGGAGGTTCTGAGGTCAGGAAGAAGGAAAACAGGTATAATACGGGGGCATTTTCAGGACTTGGGAATTGTCTTGAATGACATTGCAACAACAGATACAGGCCATTATATATCTTGCCATAACCTACAGAATTGTGTGGGTGAGAGTGTAAACTACAATATAAACTATAATCAATGCTTAGTGACAATCCTCCAAAATGTGTTCATCAATTGCAATGAATGTACCACACTAATGAAGGATGTTGTTAATGGGAGTAAATGTGGGTGGTGTGGGGAGCAAGGCATATGGGAATCCCCTAAGTTTTTTATGCAACGTTTATTGAATCTAAATATCTTTTAAAAAAATAAAAAATTAAAGAAAATAAAAAGAAAAAAGAAAGACATTTTCTAGCCTCCAGAATTGTGAAAGAATATATTTCTGTTGTTTGTGGTACTTTGTTATGGCAGCCCTAGGAAATTAATACACATGGTATGAGTCAGAGATGGGCATTCCAGGTAGAAGAAATAGTAAAAGCGAAGGTTCAGAGATGGAAGGAACCAAGACATAGTCAAGAAAATTAAAAGATAGTGTAGCTGAAGAAAGTGAATAAGAAAGCCACATGTGTTTAGGAAGAGCCCGGGAGGGTGGGTGATACCAGGTTTTGCAGTCCATGGGAAGGATTTTGGTCTTTATCTGTGATGGTTAATTTCATGTATCAACATGGCCAGGTTATAGTCCAGTTGCTTGTCCAGATGAGGTCAAGCAAGCACTGGACTTGTTACTGTAAGGATATTTCGTGGATTTAACTCATCAGTAAGTTAATTGCATCTATGGCTGATTACATCTACCATCAACTAAGGAGCTTGCTTTCAACAATGAGAGAAGTCTCATCCAATCAGTTGAAAGCCTTAAAAGGAGAACTGATGATATCAGCAGTCAAAAGGAAGAATTTCCATCTCTACTTCAGCTGGCCAGCTTCTCCTAGGGAATTCATTGGAAACTTTCATTGGCGTTCATCAGGCTTGTGGCCTGCTCTACAGAATTTGGACTTGCCATCCCCACAGGTGTGTGAGCCAATTCCTATAATAAATCTCATAATACTTTACATATATATGTAGTCTCCTGTCAGTTCTGTTCCCTGGAGAAACTTGACTAATACATTACCCAAGGAGAAGTAGGAAACCAATTCAGAGATTAAGCAAGGAAATAAAAATCAATTTTTAAAAAAATCAATATTTTTTAACATCAAACTGGCTATGGAGGTTGTATTGGATGGGAACAAGTATGATGGCAGGGAGAGCATTACAAGGCAACTGTAGGAGGCCAGGAAAGAAGTGGTGGTGGCTTGAACTAAATGGTAGCAGAGAACTGGACATTGCCAGTATACCCTTTGGAAGTGCTCAGCTAAGATAATTAAACATATCATAAACATATGTACCCAAGGTTTTCCAGTCTATTTTGGGGGTTGGAAGCATCAGAGAATATTGGAGTTGAAGGAGGTGGTAATAATGTACTTTAAAATAAATTAAATCATCTCCCTCCCTCCCTTCCTTTATTCCTTCATTCTTTCATTTCTTCATTCATTCCTTCCTTCCTTTCTCTTATCAAACATTTATAGTTATGGAGATCTTTGTTTTAAAAGGAGTAAATTTTAGAAGGAGAATCCCCAGACAAGATTTTGGGACTGGATTTGTCACCATAACTGAGCTCTATCCCATTAAAACACTGAAAATAAAATGGAAAACATTTTAAACAAGACATCCTCAAATAACTTAGAGCCTATATGAAAGAGTCAGAATCAACTCAGATATGGTAAGGTAAAGACTTCAGACCAAGCCCAGAGAGGAGTCAATATTTACTGATCGTGGAGGGTATGGGAAAGCTGGTGTGGTCCTGTATTGTGGGGGAACAGCACCCCTGGGTGCATGTCCTATGGACTCAATGGTACATGTTGAGTGAGTAGCTGACTTCTGGAAAAATAAAATCAAGCATTCTCCCAATCCTCCTCTTTCAAACCAGAAGGGCCTGCTCAGCAAACACGTGCTGCAAAGGGCCCCTCTGCCACTCTGCCTGCTCTGATGCGCTTGGTCAGCCAGGCTTCCAGAGCCAGAGCTGGCTGTGGTTTCTGCTCTCCTCTTTGAATAATCTAATCACCCAGGGAATAGAAAACTGTATGCCAGTCAGATATTTTTAAATTCCTTCCTTTAGATTCTGCTGCCACCAGCTCCTTTGACTGATAATGAAATTGTGTTCCATCTCTTTCAGCCACGTTACAAATTTATTATCTAGGCTGGTGATGACATCATCTGTAGAAGCACCAGGGCTGTGGCCATGCAGCTTCTCTTTCTGCATTACACAGGCAGCTTCTTCTCTTCCCTTTCAGCTCATTAATTTTTTAAAAGAGGGCTTGCTTTAAATATCCATAGTGGTGCTTTCAGCTGTGACACAGAGAAGGTTTCTCCTTTCAGAACCCACAGCACGTGCCTGCTTCTGATAGAAGGCTGCTTGCCCAAGTGGGCATTTGAGATCCCCCAAAGTGTCTCCCAAGAAGTCCTTGGTCAAAGTCATGCTCATATCACTTGTTAACTTTGTTCCCAAACTGGAAAACATACTGGAAATAGAGCAGGATTTCTGACCTGGGTTGTAGATAATGGGCTACGAGTCGGGAGGTTAGAACAGCTTGATCGTGGATTCATTGCATGCTGTTAATAATTTCTTTATGGCTCAGCACCTCTCTTTGTGAAATAAGAATGGCTGTCTCCCTTCTCCAACTTTTAGTATTGTAGGAAAGCTGAGAAGGGATAGTAAGCCTTGAGATAGTAAATCTTGCAGAAGTAATTTGAAACTCATATATTCCACAAATATATATTGAGCACCAACTATATGTCAAATACTGTTTTAGGCACCAGTGGTGAATAGAGTAGGGCTATATGACCTTATGGGGCTTATAATATAGTTGGGGAGACAGCTGATGGACAAGTAGGGAAACAAATAATTACATAATTACAAATCAGAAAATGTATTGATTGAAAAAGGAGAGTAGCATGGCATGGAGTAGTGTTTTGTGGAATGGGGAGTCTACTCTTTATATAGAGTGATCAGGAAGGCCTCTCTGAGCCTTAAATTAAGGCTTGAAGGCTGAGAAAAAAGCCAGTCATGCAGAAGGTGTGTGGTATGTGCGCATGCGTATGCACATGCGTGCACATATGTGAGTGCATCAGGGGGAGGGGATGTTATTTCAGGAAAAGGCACGAATTTGTGTGAATGACATTATGTGGAAGAGAGTTTGGTGTGCTGGAAGAACCAAATGGAGATTGGTATGGCTGCAGGCCATTGATGAAGGAGCTGGGAAGTGTTACCCACAAGTAAAAAATAATATTTCTGTGTTTTGCAAGCAACTCAGTGAATTTAAGCCTAAATACATCCAAATAGATAAAACTTTCCAATTGAATTACCAAAAACTAAATGCTGCCAGGTGCTGCAAGTGCATGAGTCCTAGCGTCTTGTCCTTACATAGCAAACAGATTGCTAAAGGACAGAAGGTCACAAGAAGGAAGTATAAATCACAATTTATACAAGATAAAAATAAGGAAAGCTAAAATATAAATGGATATAAAGTATTTTGGAAGACAGAAAAGAGGAAGACATCACATCCCCTTGGAGAGAGTTTGCATACTGAAGGAAAGCTTCCTGGTGGAGGTGGCACTTAAGCTTGTCCTTGAAGATGGGTCAGATTTCCACCATTGATTCTGCCACTTGTAATCATATTATATCTGCTTTTTTACTTTTCACTGAGGCATCTAGTGCAGTCAGCTGGAATGAAAGAATAATTAAATGGGTTTGAGGTCAGGACCACTTTTCCACTCGTGTTGTCTATCCTTCTGTCTTTGATCAACCAAAACACAGGATGCCAAAGCGTAAGGGGTAAGGAGGAGAGAATCTCTCATGCCTCTCTTGGGGGAACTTGTCATTCCTTTAAAGTTTCTGAAATTTTCCATGCTGAGTCTAACTGCATGCTTTTTGCTCATGTAATCCTTTTACCTGGAATATTCTCCTGCCTACCCCCACTGTAATTCCTGCCCATTCTTCAAATTTATAAAAGCAGTTTAATTCATTCGTTTATTTATATATTCATTAAAACATGCAGACCCACTATGCTTTGGGCTCTATGCTACACAATGGGGATACAGAGCTGAATTAAAATGCCTAGCATAGAGTATGGTATATCATGGACACTCAATCAATACTTGTGAAATGAATGAAAGGCATGAGCTAAAGGTTGTTTTAAACAAAGGAAATAGCTTAAGCAAAGTCACAGAGGCATAAAAGGACATAAAACAGAGGTCTGAAGAAGACAATCCTGGAGTAGTAGATGGGGCCCAGATTGTGATGCGCCTTGAGTTCCAAGCTGAGGAATTTGAATGTTGACTTCTAGACTATGCAACATCCATCAAAGGGTTTTAAACAACTTTAAACAACAAAAGCCAATCCCAATAAAACAAGAAACAAAAAACTCCAGAAGGAGCCAAGTGATCTACATCTCAGCCGTGTCTGCCTTGCACTCGTACGATGTTAGGAAAGTCTCATCCCTTCTAAACATATTTTTCACATATGTAGAATGTACATTAAAAATGTTCTGATTTTGGTTTTGAATACAAATGTTCTTGATGTTAATATTAATTTCAATTTTCTCTCTTACCTATTCAAGACCTATCTAATAAGAATGTTATCGACCAGGACTTTAAGCCAACCTCTACTTATCTGAATATGGTTATCAGCAAAATAACACCTAAATTAAGGTGACCATATCATTCACTTTGCCTTTGGACAAATTGTTCTATTTTTCTATTTTCCCAGTGTCCCATCTCCCATGGAATTTATATCTATCCAAGGTTTTCCATTTTTAGTGAGATATTATTATTTAAAGTTGCATTTAAATAGACATAAAATGGCATAGTGTCAGGTGACCGGTATCCCTGACTTCATTGAAATGTCTGTGAAGTCTGGACACCCCAATGAAAAGTTCAGTGTCAGTTGAGGAATCTCCACTTAAGATAACTACTTAGTGCCAATGGGATTGTAATGACAAGAGCAAATACTCATACTGACACGTCTTGATCCAAAGTATGCTTAATTTTTTTATTGCCATTAAAATGTTAACTACAAATGTTCAATTTCTTATCGAATGTCCATATGTCCTAGAAATTCCACAGGTTAAACTAACAAATTTTAATGACATTTAAAAAAAAGTTGCATTTAAATTGGCTGGGATGGTATGGAAAACCTCCATGCATACTGTATTCCAGATTTCACTATGTCCTCATCTATAAGAGAGTGATACACATGCAGTATCAAGGTCTCCCTTTAGCTTAGGGTTAAATCTGAATGACATTCATCCATAACTACTTTCTTTTCTGATCCTTTCCTCACCTAAAATAACTAATACCTCTTTTTCAGAGCCAGGATATAAACAGGAGTACGAGGGAAATCCAAACCTTTCCTGACTCTGGAGGTGGTAGAAGATGAATTCAGCAATGCTGCCCCTGCTGACCACATGCAGTATTATGCAGTAATGCCAAGACCTCTGTCACAGCCTATGTGATGGAGATAATGATCAGGCAGGTCAACAGGAAATAAAGAAAGCTACAAGTGAGTTGTGTAGGAAATAAGGATTGCGTGTTCCTTCCATAGAAAGTGATCTGAGTGCTCTTGCATCAGAGGTTGTAGGATGTATTGCACGGTGTAAATCTACAACTTTAACTGCATGGTAATGGTATTTGATTTTTTGATAAATCCTTTGGTAGCAATAAATGTCTAAAAAATGCATGTTAAAGAAAACGAATTAAGTACTAAATTTCTGTTCCTCAAAAGGTTGATAACGAATGTGTAACTTTCATAAAATATTTGTCAAAGTTTACCACCCTTCGTGGAACTGTTGTGATAAATTATCAACCACATGGGACAGATTAAAATCTGGTAAAGAAATAGAATCTATTTCAAAAGAATTTCTAAGGTTATTTTGAAAAAACTGTGCAAGATGATGCTTGAACATGGGTAACGGTGGTAGGTGTGGTTAAATACCATTTTGCAGCATCTAGACTTGTAGCGACAATCTTTTGATGACTTTTCTATTGTTAATTGGGTAAATTTATACTCTATACTGAGTTAGAATGAGAAGGCCTGCAATTTTGCAGCATCTAAATTTAGCAGATCATTCAAAATAATCATAAATAGACATACTTATTTGATGAGTTTTTGCCTTGTAAAATTATTTGTTGAAAAAGCTGTCTGACTACATGGGGGGGGGAGGAGATAGTAGCTGTAACACATATTTAGCATTGAAATATTTACACATTTCAGTATGAAAGAATAGAATTGATAATTTCCTTATCAGAAATTGCTCTGAACTTACCCCAGCTTCTATAGAGAATGGTTTCTCAATATTATGGTCTACCAAGAGGGTCAATTAAAAGTGTCAACAATTTTAAATTTCTTAACCATAATGCAAAATTTTGAGAATGATTGCAAGCAATTTAGTGAAAATATCAAAACAAAAGGCCATACTGAGAACAAATATTCTTCTGAAAAAATACCAATGATACTGAATAAAAAAATGGCTAAGAAATTCATTACATTATCTAATAGTTACGTTTTTAAAGTATTTTGTTTACTTTTGGTCAAATAAATATAGAACAGTTTAAAAATATTTTGTAAGTATATATAGGAAGTGTTTTCATTTTTTGAAAATAATTTAATTTTTGAAAAAAGCTTTTTATAGAACTATTTAATAGGTCCACCAATGTAATAAAACCAATTTGTTAGGCAATAAATATTTCAAAAATTATATATTCATTTCAATAGTTTTAGTGCCACCTTTTGCTCTCAGAAGAGTCTTAGCTTAGTGATCACTGTGAATTTTGTGATTATTTCCTTTAAAGCTCCTTTTCTCCTGTCTTCTGTTTGAGCAGGTATAGGTTGTATCTTAAGGATAGACTTATTTATGGTCCCTGTGTTATTAAAAAATGTGGGTATAATGAAAAGTGTTTTTCCCTAAATAGATTCTAGATGCTGTTCCTATCCCATTCTATCAGTTACAAGTATTTGGAGACTCATGGATGATAAGGGTCTCTGGGATGAAGTTCCCAGTGGATGCCATCTACAAGGGTCCTATATACACAACTTGTTATGAGGCTCCCTAGTATCAGAGATGTAGATGCTTTTCCAGATCAATAAGCCTTTCCCCTCACCCCACCCTCGAGATGGCTCCCTCATCGGTTTGCTTATTGTTTGTTCATTGTTTTTCCCTTGTCTGCTCGTTCTAAGTTTTTTTCTTTAGGAGGACCCGGGAACTGAACCCAGGACCTCCCATGTGGGAAGTGGGCATTCAACTGCTTGAGCCACATCTATTCCCCCCCGTATGCCTTTTTATTATAGCCACTAAAAGAGAGGAATAATACCAGATTGCTTCATTTTATCAGAAACCTGCATAATCTTTCTTTCTATGTGCACAGCAAAGGACTTAGATAAGTTTTATTCTCTTTCCATTTAAATTAATGACACAAGGAATCCAAAATCAGTCTATCCTTTAATTGTTTAATGCTTTACTAATATCCTCTGAATCAGTTATCTATTACTATGTAACAAACCACTCTAAAATGTACTATTTTAGCTTAGGATACTATTTTATTTGTTCACAATTCTATGGGTCAGCAATTTGGGCTGGGTTTTTGTTGGGAGGTTCTTCTGTTGGTACACTGGGGTCACTTATATACCTGCAGTTAACGAGAAATTTGATTAGAGCTGAAAGATCTCAGATGGCCTAACTCACGAGTCTGGAAGTTTCATTGACCAAAGTGAGTTACACAGCCAAGTTGAGGATTCAAGGATTGAAGAAATAAGCCCCACTTCTTAATGAAAGGAGTGGCAAAGACACACTGCAAAAGGGCAGGTGTGCAAGGATGGTGGGATTATTATGACCCTCTGCAAACAATTTACCACATTGTCTAAGTTTTGCTCACATTGAAAATACCTGAAGAATCCAATAAGGGCAAAGTGCTGCTAGAAAGCACAAATAATATAGCAATGAGGGACATCTATGGGTGAATCCTTCCAAGTGTCAATTGCCTCCATTAGAGTAGGGTAATAAATACAGGTATACCTTGGAGATATTGCTGATTTGGTTCCAGACCACTGCAATAAAGTGAACATCCCAATAAAGCGAGTGACATGAAATTTTGGTTTTCCAGTATATATAAAAGTTATGCTTATGCTTTTATGTAGTTTACTAGGTGTACAATAGTATTATATCTTTAAAAAAATGTACCTACCTTAATTTAAAATACTTGATTGCCAAATGCCATCATCTGAGCCTTCAGTGAGTTGTAATCTTTTTGCTGGTGAATGGTCTTGCTTTGATGTTGATGGCTGATTACTTGATAAGGGTCATGGTTGCTGAAGAAATTGGTGGCAATTTCTTAAAAGAAGACAGCTATGGAGTTTGCCACATCTATTGACTCTTCCTTTCACAAAAGATTTCTCTGTAGCTTGTGATGCTGTTTGTAGCATTTTATCCACAGTAGAACTTCTTTCAAAATTGAAGTCGATTGTCTCAAACCCTGCTGCTGCTTTCTCAACTAAGTTGATGTAATATTCTAAATCCTTTGTTGTCATTTCACAATGTTCACAGCATCTTCACCAGGAGTAGATTTCCATCTCAATAAACCACTTTCTTGCTCATCTATAACAAGCAACTCCTCATCTGTTAAAGTTTTATCATGAGATTGCAGCAATTCAGTCATAGCTTCAGGCTCTACTTCTAACTGTAATTCTCTTGCTATTTCCTCCACATCTGCAGTTACTTCCTCCAGTGAAATCTTGAATCCCTCAAAGTCATCCATGAGGGTTGGAATCAACTTCTTCCAAACTCCTGTTAATGTTGACATTTTTACCTCCTCCCATGAATCATGAATGTTCTTAATGGCATCTAGACTGGTGAATAATTTCCTTAAGTCTTTCAATTCACTTTGCCCAGATCCATTGGAGGAATAATTATCTATTGCACCTATAGGCTTATGAAATTTATTCTTTAAATAATAAGACTTGAAAATCAAAATTATTTTTTGATTCATAGGCTGTTGAATGGATGTTGTGTTAGTGGGCATGAAAACAATATTAATCTTATTGTACATCTCCATCAGAGCTCGTGGGTGACCAAGTGCATTGTCAATAAGCAGTAATATTTTGAAGAAAATGTTTTTTTCTGAGCAGAAGTTCTCAACAGTGGGCTTCAAATATTCAGTAAACCATGTTGTAAACAGATGTGCAGTCATCCAGGCTTTGCTGTTCCTTTCATAGAGCACAGGCAGAGTGGATTTAGACTCATTCTTAAGGACCCTAGGATTTTGGGAGTGGTAAATGAGCATTGGCTTCAACTTAAAGTCACCAGCTGCATTAGCTCCTAACAAGAGAATCAGCCTGTCCTTTGAAGTTTTGAATTCAGGCATTGACTTCTCCTCTGTAGCTGTATAAGTCATACATGGCATCTTCTTCCAATAGAAGGCTGTTTCATCTACACTGAAAATATGTTGTTTAATATAGCCATCTTTATCAATTATCTTAGCTAGTTCTTCCAAATAACTTGTTGCAGCTTAAATATCAGCACTTGCTGCTTCACCTGGCACTTTGACATTAGAGAGATGACTTCTTTCCTTAAACTTCATGAACCAACCTCTGCTTGCTTCAAACTTTTCTTCTGCAGCTTCCTCACCTCTCTCAGCCTTCCTAGAACTAAGAGTCAATGCCCTCTGGATTAGACTTTGGCTTAAAGAATGTTGTGATTGCTTTGATCTTCTATCCAGACCACTAAAACTTTCTTCAGTTTTTATTGGCTGTTTTGCTTTCTTATCATTTGTGTGTTCACTGGAGTAGCACTTTTAATTTCCTTCAATAACTTTTCCTTTGCATTCACAACTTGGCTAACTGGTACAAAAAGCCTAGCTTTTGGCCTATCTTGGCTTTCAATATGCTTTCCTCCCTAAGCTTCATCATTTCTAGATTTTGACTTTGAGTGAGTGAAATGTGACTCTTCCTTTCACTTGAACACTTAGAGACCGTTGTAGGGTTATTAAGTGGCCTAATTTCAATATCATTGTGTCTCAGGGAATAGAGAGGCCAAGGGTGAGGGAGAGAGACAGGGTAACAGAGTTTATCGATTAAACTCACATTCTTATATGGTTTTGTGGCACTCCAAAACAATTATAATAGTAACATCAAAGATGACTGATCACAGATCACCATCACAGATATAATAACAATGAAAATTTTGAAATATTTTGAGAATTACCAAAATGTGACTCAGAAACATGAAGTGAGCACATGCTGCTGGTAAAATAGCACCAACAGACTTGCTTGGTTCGGGGTTGCCACAAAACTTCAATTTGTTAAAAAAACTCTCAACATCTTCAAAGTGCAATAAAGTGGAGCTCAATAAAACTAGGCATGCCTGAAACCTCTGCTCACCTCACAGTTTGTTTTGAACTAGATTGATAGTGTGGATACCTACATGCCTTATAAATCACCAAACAGATGAGAGGGGTTATCATGAATCAAAATCTAGCATAAACCCTACCACTCCGGAAAAAAAAAAAAAAAAACTTTTAATTTTCCATTCCTCCTAATTCCTTGACTCTGCATTTTACTGGCACCTGACCCTTAATTTTCTTCTGTTTAGTATTAATTTCTTCAGGTGCCTTACTCAAAAATTCAGGACACCTGTGGTATGGTAATCATCATAAATATCAAATCTGGCTAACCATTGGAAAGACAGCTATGAATCAGGCATGATTCTTGATTTGGGGGAACTTACACTCTGGTTACTGACCTTGACTAGTCAAACAATCTCAAACACACTTTTGGGAAGTTTAAAATTAGATGTCCAGACTGAGTATCTGAGGACTCAGCCACGACTTCTGGGCTTCTTCCTTTGCCTGAATCATAGGTCCAACCCTCCTCACAATTCTCTAGTCCTTATAGATATATGAATCAAATGTTCTTATTTACTTTGACTACCAGTAAACTCGGAACCACATTTCCAAACCATCTTGGCAGACAGGGGCAGAGGCCATGTCTTATTAAACTCTGTGTCCTTAGCATCTGAGTGAGGGCTCAGATCATTGGTCAATTTGTTATAGAAGTGTAATAGGTGAAACAACAAATTGATCAGTCCATATTACTTTCACCAAATACTCTCTTGAGTTAATTTGTTTTTTCTAGTCTTTTATTACTTTTGTTATGGACTTTTTGCTGATTTTTCTACTTGTTAAAAACCACTTTCAACCAAATATTAGGAAATTGCTCTATTATTCACAGCAGTATAAAAAAACGGAAGCTTCAAATGGGTATTAAGTTTCATCATTGGAGGTATGCAAGAAACGACTGGGTGACCAATGTGGTTCAGATAGTGAGTTAGACTAAATAACGTTGGCCTTTGTCCTTTGTAAGGATGAGTCTCTGTGTTTCTAAGCTACATTTGTAGTGGCATAATTTCTGTCTGTGATATGATGTAAGACAGCATTATTGGAGATTGTGGTGTGTGTGTGTATATATATGTGTGTGTGTGTGTGTGTGTGTGTGTGTGTGTGTGTGTGTGTGCATGTGAAGGGAGAGCACACAGTGGCCTTTCTATTTTCTGTACTATGATAAGCACCGTCTTTAACTTTATGGGGAAATTTACTCAAACATTATATAACCAGAAAGCATTTCTGAATAAGCCATGCTTTATGCTAAATGAGAAATCCACATAAAATATTACCAAGTGTGGGTCTTGAGCTTTCTTTGCTTTGAATATAAAACTATCCTAGGCAGTTTGCAAGCAGAGGCAGGCTAATAAAGAAAACCCTGAACTCTGAGAATGCAGATGTGAGTTCTCATCCAGGCTTTGCCTTGATGCAGTTGTGTGATTTTTGGCAAATCGTTTCCCCACTCTGGCCCTTAGTTTTCTCATCTATTACTCTGAAGACAATGAAGTTGTCTTAAGGGGATGGTTTCCCCTCAGAATCCAGCAGTCCACATCGTACCTTCTGGTGGATGAATGAGGGCAGCAAGGTTTTCACATCTTAGATGATCTCATGCCTTCCAAATCACCATTGACAAAATTGACCAGGAGAAGGCTGTGTCAACTTTCCTTCTGATACTGCTTCCAGGAATAAATTTGGAGACATCTCCAGTAATGAGTGTGAGCTCAGTTTACTGGACCTGTTTTTCTCAGAATAGCTTTATGGAGAACAACTCTTCGCAGGCAGACGGCTGCTTTTATCACGCCATATATCAGCCAGTGAATGACCGTGAAATCCCTTCCTTACTGTGCCAGCCAAATGGATAAACAGGAAAATACAATCATCTCACAGCCAAATCACCACTGGCATTTATATTGCTTACAGAAGAGAGGGACAACGTACTCTTGTATTGTTTCAAGACCTATTCATTCATTCATCAGGCAACTTCCAGCAGGCTCCCTTCCTCCAGGCACTCTACTGGGGGATGGAGAGAGGAAGGTCATGGGGACAGAATCGTGATTTAGCTGTGGATAGTTCTCAAGGAGCTTATAGAGAAATGGAACAGACAAGATATGCACAAAAAGAGAGGTTATTCTGTCATTTTCAACATCCTTTACTCTTTACTTGTTCATTCATCTATTTGCTCCTCTAGAAAACTATGACTTTTCTGGGGCAGGGACACTAATTTGCTCATTTTCCCTGAATGTTCTAGTGTAAATTGGCTACCTCTCCTTCCCTGCCAGAATATCTGGGTTTGATATCCAGTTGGCCCAGACACTGAGTGTGATTGATCTGTTTCCACATTGGTGGGTGAGGGGGTACAGTGAGGTGGAATGTGTTAAGATACTCAGAGGTCAACCTTCTAGTCTAAGAGCCATAACAGAGAAACCAGCAGAGTGGATTGAGGTTCAGATGATTGAAAAGCAATCTTAGCTGATGGAATCAGTGAAAGGGGTCATCTAAGAGGTCACATTGGACTTAGGCTTTGGAGCAAAATAGGGAATTGGAAATGTAGGGATGGAGAGAGGGACATCCCAGGAGAAAGAAATAGTATATTCAAAAGCACAAACGATAGAGAAAATATTCAACGTACATGGAACAGTCAAGTTTTGTTGAGGAAAGAATAAGTAAGAGAGAGAAATATGTGGACTTGTTGGACAAACTATGACTTGGGGCTAGATCACAAAGACTTTGAAGCCAAACTCAAGTATTACTAGGGAAAAAGAAACTGTGGCTGGTTCTGGAGCAAATAAGTGGCAAAACCAAGGAATCATTAACAACCTACTTTGGTCTAGCACGAGAGGGAGAAACTGGTCCGTGGGCTATTTCCATAAGGCCTGATTTGATCTGTGGCTGAAACAGCAAGGAAACCAAGAGAAAGGATACACGTGAAATTTGGAGGAAGGCAAATCCCCATGACTAAGAAAACACTCTGCTTGGGGGTGAAGGGATTCTCCCATCCCACATTCTCTGCAGGTTTTCCTAATAATTGTTTATGTTCAAATATTAATCAGCATGACTTGCCCATTTCCTCTTTTTTCTCTCTACAAGTAATTTAGAATATTTTGAAAACTCCTATGCTTTCAAAATGCATATCAAATGTGTCCTGTGGCTCAAGCAGACTCTTCTTAAGTGTAAAATCCAAGCTAGGATAATTCAAAACTGACGGGAGTTGAACAATTTCAGAAAGGCCTGGAATAGTACAAATATTGAGGTAACTGAAAGGTGCTTTCCAGTGTTAAATTATTTTTGGTTTGTGATACAAGTAAAAAAGGACAGGGCACTCCTGAGACATTTGACTAAGGAGGGGCAGTGCTGCATAGTGATTAGAAGCAACGGATCTGGAAATGTAAAACGTAACATCAAATCCCAACTCTTATACTCACTAGCTGTGTGACTTTAGGCAAGTTCATTAATCTCTCTGTTCCTCAGTTAGTTGATGAGTGAGAATTAACTTTAAAGGGGTGTGTTCATTCAGTTAGGACCACATACCATGTTCATGTCTTTTCACAATTTGAGCGGTCCATAAACACAAACACACATGATTATTATTGACATTAAGAAAGCAATGCGGTGAGTGGGACACAAAATTCATGGTGGTATAAAAGGCATCTTTGGTGAGCACCTGTACCTGCAAAGCCAGGCTCCATACTTGCCAAGTAGGAGGACTAACTCTGGACATAAAGCTGTCAAGTGGCACTGGGAGATGAAGCCAAGACAAGCCATTGCCTCTACACTAAGCTTCGTCTTAGAAATCACCTAGTTCAGCCTTTTCATTTTACAGAGGATACAGAAGATCAAGGAGATTAAATTATTTTCCCACAGTCCCAGAGCTAATTAATGTCAGGCCTGGAGCTAATACTCAGGTATGTCTGATTTACAGGTGAGGACTCTTTCTATCCAACCCCTGCCTGCCACAAACTAACACACATCTGAAATTACTCTGCCTAGTCCTTGTCCCATTCATGTAAGTCATGGCATAATTGAAGGGTCTTCTCCTTTTTCTGCCTCTGGACTTTCATCCCTGACTTCAGTGTGAACTTCATTTCCCATTGATGACAAAATCTAACAAGGGAAGTGGCACAGCTATTCCTTAAGCTTCCATCCGACGTGATTCACAAAAATAACATCCCTCCTTCCAGCCCGAATGCCACCTCTCACTTTCCACCTGAGGCTTGATTTTCCTGGGTAGGGTTTCCTGATTAGACACACTTGTTTGCAGTGAGTGGGCTGGAGGGGGGAGTGTGAAAATAGCCAAGCCACAAAAGGTTACTTCTAAGCTTAGGCTCCTGCAGTTGTGACCTCCTAGTTCTTTCTTTTGTATTGAAGAACATGCTCTGACCAGAAAAATCCCTTGAGAGTGGGTTGCCAAGATGTGGGAGTAGTTATCCTTCCAGAATTAACCTGAGGGCAGAAAACACCTTGTCAGGGGCCTGCCAATGATATATTCATCTAAAATTAGAAGCCCAGTGTCCCAAACTTGGAAAGTAATACTCACCTTCAACCTGCTCTGCTCAGACTATGTCTAGAGTTTTGTATTTCATTTAAAATTCCACACTTACTTTTCAAAGTGAAAATAGTTTTATTGAGTGCTTCTTAATATAAGAAGTCATTTATGTTCATTTTCAGACATTCAAGGAGTACCTGCATATATAAAGTGGAAATGAAAAGTCCATGGCCCATAATTCCACCCCCATAATTCAGTCTCAACTCTGAGACATTTTTCTGTGTGTATGTTTGTAAGACTTTTATTTCCTTAAGAAAATAGGATTATACTGGCATATGTAATGTTCTTCAATCTGTTTTTTTGGCTCTAAAATGGGTTGTGCTTATTCTTCTATATCAATAGCTATAAATTTACCTTTAAAAAGTTGATTGACTTATTTATTACTTTTTGATCCATTTACTAAATTTTCAACAATGCTTATTGAGCATCTATGTGTCAAGCATTAGAGATGTCTTTTGAGTTTTAAATTAGACCTAAGGTGTGTGACTTTATGGAACTTACATTCTAATGGAGGAGATGCAAATTAAACAATTAATTACAAAATACATATCTACTTGTGTGGTAAGAAAAGCTAGTGCTAAGAGTGCATAGACCAAGCTTATCTAGCCTACTTGGTGAGAGAAAACTACCTGGAGGAGCTAAAGATGAGTTAGACAGGCGTTAGGTGGGCAGGGATGTGAGGGGTGTTGGGGGAGGGCCCTGAGGGGAGAAGACCAAAATCGAATAGGGCTGCCAAGTGTGGCTGGAACAGAAAGAAACAGGCCAGGTCCAGATCAGACAGTGTGCCGAAGGTCACGCATTCATAACCAGGGCTGATCCATTGCAAGTGACTGGGAAAATGCCCTAACTCTCATTTGAATAAGAAAGTGTGCATGGGACAGGGATGAGGGGATGGGTAACAAGAGATGGATTTACTCACATTAAAAAAAAAGGAAAATAGCCTTGGCGATAACTAGATCCAGGGACTCAAATCAAGCTGTTCAGATGCTCCTTAATTCTCAGATCTGTTTTTTTGCTTTCTTTTGGCCACATGATCTCATCCTGCAGAAGGACTCTTTGCAGGTATTGGGGGTACAAAAGTTTTGGCCATAGATTGCTCCAAACATCTTCCCAGCTATAGAAGCCAAAGGAAGGTCAGAGCTTCTCTTTCCTCCGTTCAGTACACCTAAACCTCTGTGGCTTGGCATTGTCAGACACTTGACCTTTAGTATCAACATCGGTATCAGTAGCCTCACCTTGGAACCTATTATGAAGGCAAATACACGGACCCCACTTTAGCCCTTCTGCATCAGAAACTGAGGTGAGGCGAGGGCCAACAATCTGGGTTTTAACAATTTCTCCAAGTGATTCTGATGCACACTTGAGTTTGAAAACAACTGATGTAGAACAACCATTGCATCTGGGGTGGGGGGTGGAGTAAAATGACTGGACAGTTCTTGATCATATACTCACCCCTGTGCCCTGAATGACAAGAGTTCTAAACTTGATAGAACCACTATCATCCTCTGAAGTAAGGAGCTACTTTCCAAAGGAAAAGTGGGGAGCGTGGATTGCTATTACCAGTGCTAAGGAAAGGACAGAAGATGGACTGAAATCGCCAGGAATGAATCAGAGAATGCAGTTAGGGGATCTTACAGTAACTAGACATGGAAAAGACAGTGAGTTCCACTAAGAGTGGTAAAGGTGGAAAAGTAGGTAGATATGAGAAATATTTAGGAAATGGATTCAGTAGCACTCAGTGATTGACTGGGCTTGGGGCATGAGGGAAGGGAAAATATCTAGTATGATTCCATCTCAAGACCCTGTATATGCTGTTCCCTCTGCCTCAAAATCCCATTCCCTGCTCTCTTTACCTGATTAAATGTTATTCTCTAGAAAGGTCTCAGTTTAAGTGTCTCTTCTCCAAGGAAATCTAATCCTCCAGTCTCTCTCATAATGTTTAATTTTCCTTTATACCACTTATCACAGTGTATAACATTATATTGATTTGTGTGATTTGTTAAATATTTTAGCTCCTCTAATATTCTGTATTCTCCCTGACAGCAGGAGCTGTTTGTTCCTGAGAGATAGCAAAGCTCAGTAGTTAAGTGCATGGACTCTGGAGTCATAGTGCTTAGTATAAATTCTTAGTTCTGTTACTGGCCAGCTGTGTGATTCCATACAAGTTACTCAGCTTCTCTGTGCCTCAGTTTCCTTGTTTGTCATTTTGGGTGACTAGTCCTACCTCATGGGGTTATTGTGAGGATTAAATTAGGTATATATGTCATGCCACTAGAAGAAATGCCCATGCTTATAGTAAGCACTAGCTTAGTGATGGCTATTTTCAGTGCTTTCTTCTTTGTCTCCAGCTCTTCTCCCAGTATCTGGTATCTAGTAGGAAACTGATATATGAGAATGAGTGAAAATAAATTTTCAAGTGTGAGCAATTGTGCAGATGTGGACCCTACGTACTGAGCAGGAGGAGACCTGGAAGATGAGAATGGTGGGGATAGCAGCCAAGGTCATGAAGTCAGTATTCAACATTTTAAAAGGTGGCTGCTTAGCTAATCATAAGGAGAGATGCAGAGGAGCAGTTGGATATGTGAGTCTGAAATTCAGAACAGAGACCTGAAGGGTGATGTCCGTTTGGTGGTTGCTAGCATTTGGATGCTACTTAGAGCCATAGAAATTGAGAAATATAATCCAGAGGTTAGGAGCATAAATTCTGGTGTCAGAAAGATATGGGATTGAATTCTGGCTTTTGCACCTACCAGATACAACCGTGTGCAAGTTGCCTGAGGTTTCCAAGATTTAGTTTCCTCACCTACAAGGCAAGGTTAATAAAATATTTACCTCTAGGTTTCTTGCAAATACTAAGTGAGGGAATGATTTTAAAGTGCTTAGTGTAATGCCTGCCATAGAGTAGGTGTTTTGTAAATTTTATCTATTAGCTAAGATTTTCCATGGAGAAAATCTAGCATGAGATGAAAAGAGGAGCAAGGACTAAATTCTTAACCAAGACAAAGCACCCATTTTAGGTTAGAAATGACACAGCTGGGATGATGAATATATCCCAGGAACGTTGCCCTGACCTGGCCTAGGGTAGATGACTCAGTATGGTGGGCTGACTAAATTGAACAATGGTACAAGACAAACTTAACTAACAGAAGAGAGAAATAAAGGGTGGACAGATGGGGCGAGATGACTGGAAGTTGCCCGTAATTCTTTGAAAGGCTTTCCTGCAGAGGAGAATTCACCTACCCTGTGGGTACAGAACTAAAACTGGAGGATGAAAATTATAGGGAGAACAATTTTTATACCATAGTAGAAAGCATTTTGCAAGCAACTTTCTCCTTGATACCTGCAAGGAGAGATGGCTAACAGCAGTTAACTCATTTACAGAATGTGTTGTACTATGGAGACAGTTGGATTAGAGGACTGATGAGTTTCTTTCCACCTATGAATCCAAATTGATGTTAAAGAGTCATAAATAAGGGACATTTATTAGATGAGAGGAATGTAATAGAAACTACTCTAGAGGAGGTATTAAGCAATAGGAAAATTCCTTCCTCTCTAATTTAGTTTTAAACCCAGACCTATTTTCAAAGGCCAGAGGTATCAGCCATTGATTTCATGTTACAATTAATCACCTTTATGTTATAATTTTATGGAGGAGGAACAACAGTCTTTGAGAAACACCTCTGGATCAAAACAATTATTCTTTGTTCTTTAAGTAAAAGCTAATGGTCATGTTAATGTCCTTTAATAGAAGGAAAGCCAAGCCAGGCTAATAAAATAGATATTACCTCCCATCCTTTTTGGATGAGGCATACAACAGAGACCAATTGTTGTCCAATCTCAAAGTGAAGTTCATGGTTTTCAGAATTGTGAAGGACAATCAGGGAGAGGCATTGAACAGACAGAACAAAGAGAGCAGAGAGTCCCATACTTAAAAACTTCCCCGGAAGTGAAATTTGTGATGTGCTGCCAGATCCTGCTTTGGGAATGAAAGACATATTCTTCCAGCAGCTGGGTGTGCAGCTGGCAGACAAGTCTCAGCTGTGAGCCTCTTCATGACTTGCATTGGTGGAACAGGACCACCTCACCCATGTGTATGCCCTCTTCCTAGGGCATCCTTCACCCAGTGACTGATAAATATCATTCAAGGATATTTTGAAGGGTCATCTCAGCTTTAAAGTTCTCTGTGGGGTTGTCTGAAGCTGGGACTTCATCTTAGCCCAACTTCTTCCTTGGTCCAATCTTGTCTTCTCTTCCACAGATGCTGATGCTGAAAACACTACCTAATAAACTATCTGCCTGCCAGACTTCATCTCAAAAATCAGCTTTCTAGTAATCCAACCTGTGCCACCTCCTTAGATCCCATGTCTGCTTTCAGTGATCACCCCAGTTTTCCACTTCTCTTTACAGCAAAACTCAAAGATTATTTGTATTCACTATTTTCACATTCTCACCTTCCATTCTCTCTTGAACCTACTCTAATTATACTTTGTCTCTATCACTCCACAGAAACTGTTCTTGTCAAGGTCTCTACAGATTCATCTTGCCCAATTCAGTGATCAGTCCTGCTCTTAGTTCACCTGTCCGCAACATCATCATAGTTGAATATCCCCCGTTCCCCCCTTTTTTTTCTCTTTGCTTGGTTTGTAGGAAACCACACTTATCCTGTTCTCCTCTTCTCACTCACTGCTTCTCCTCTGTGTCTTTTGCTAGATCATCCTCATCTTCCTAATCTTTAATTATTGAAGAACCCCAGATCTCAATCCTCGACCTTCTTTTCGTCTTTATCCATCCTTACCCTCTAAATCAGAGGTCAGCAAACTTTTTCTTTAAAGGCCAAATAGTAAATATTTTAGGATTTGTAGATCATATTATCTCTGCTTCAATTACTTAATTCTGTCCTTATAGTGTGGAAGTGACCACAGACAATATGTAAACAAATGAGTGTGGTTGTGCTCCAATAAAGCTTTATTTACCAAAGAGGCCACAGCTGGATTGACCCACAGACCATAATTTGCTGACCCTGCCCTAGGTAATCTCATCATGTCTTTTAGCTTAAAATGTTATGGTAACACCTCTGAATTCCTGATTCAGATGTTTAAGTTCCCACTTGACATCTCCTCTCATAAGTAACATTTACTAAAGGAAGGCTCTTGACTCTTATCCAAATACCCCCTCAACATGTTTCTCTTCCAGTCTTCTTCATATCAGCAAATGGCACCATGATTCACCCCATACTTATGCCATCTCACTTCTCCATTACTGACTGAGTTCAGGACACAAACTTCTCTCATCTGGACTCTTTAGATAGTATTTGACAGGTTTTCATGTTTTCCTTCTAATTCCCCTAAAGTCCATACTTCCTTTGATGGCAAAAGAAAACTTTAACAAATGAATATTGAATCTTGACTTTTCCCTGCTCAATACTGTCCAACGACTTTCCATCTCATTAATAATTTCAAACGTCTTACCAAGGTCCATAAAGTCCTAAATGATCTGAATTCTCCCTACCTCTCTGACCTGTGGCCTATCAAGTTTTCTCTTGCTTGCTCAATTCTAGCCTCACTGGTTTTGCTGTTTTTAGTATCATAGTCATTCCTGCCACAGGAACTTTGCATCTTCTGACTCCTCCACTTGGGACTGTGTTTCTCCAATTTCCAATGTGCCTCATTTTCTCAAATTATTTGGGTATTTGTTTAAATATCACCTCCTCAGAGAAAGCACTCTTCATTCCCTAATTCTAAATAAATTTCACCCACCAATTACCCTTTAATCCCTTGACTTGACTTATTTTTCTTAATAATACTAATTGTTATCTAAAACTACTTTATGCATTTATATTGTTGCTCATTGATTATCTTACTCTACTATAGTAAAAGATTCAAGAGAGCAGAGACCATGTGTGATTTGTTCCTTGCTCTATTTCTGGTACATAAAAAGTGTGTGGTATATAGTAGGAAATCAGTAATTGTTTATTAGTGTTTTACATTTAAATATGGTGTGTTAAAAGCATACATTTTTTTTCCTGGACATTCTGAAATGCCATCATTATGACTCTAAAAAAATTAAACACGTTTTAAACCCACAAATACCCAGAGAAAAGGAAACATGGTATAAGCAGATGAGACATGTCAACAAAATTTTGGAAGATGGGAAGCAGACAGATAAATGAAAACTGCATTATCAGTTGGGAGGATGCTGAAACCTAACTGTCTGAAGGACCCTAAAGAAACCAAGAAGAAGCAAGCCATCTTCTTCTTTGGTAACATTGTAAAGGCTCTGGAATTTAACAAACATGGTATCTCAGAAGATGGGAATGAGAGGAGGGTTGAAGATATGGGGATTTATTGAAATTTGTATAAAAGATGTTTATAATTTCAGATATTTTCTCCTGGATAGAAAGCCAGGTACTGCTCCCCAAACAAGGCAGAAAGCAGGAAGTTCATTCTGGAGAGGTAGAGCCAAAAGTGCTCCAGATATGGGTACCCAGGGTAAATCTAAGTTTGGGATGAGACACATTTGAAGAAACAAAAGAACAAAAAGATTAAATGGTAGAAAATAAATGAAATCGATCTTAGTACACCATAATCTGATAAATTATAGTTCTGGAAAGAGAGGACAGATAAAATGAAGGGAAAGAAAAGCAGAGAAAGATTACAAAAATATGTCCCTAATCTGAATAGAATCAGATAGAAAGGATGCACTAGGTCTACAACTCAATAGATCAGGAGGTATCTTGGTCAAATTTGACCCTCTTACTGATTTTGTAAATAAAATTTTATTGGAATGCAGACATACCCATTTGTTTATGTATTGTCTGTAGCTACTTTCATGCTGTAATGGTAGAGCTGAGAAGTTGCAACAGAGACCTTATGGCCCACTAAGTTTACAGTGTTTACTCTCTGGGTCCTTACAGTAAAAGTTTACTGACCTCTGTAAGAGATCAAAAGAGACTCACAGCAAGCCATATTACCATAAAATTTCAGAACACCACAAAGAGAAGATTATGAAAATTTCAGAATAAAAGGGGGCAAAAAGTCCTATACAAAGCATAGGGAAACAGAGTGTTATGGGACTTAAAAAAACACACACACACACACACTTAAATAATACTGGAATTTAGAAGACAGTTGTATAAAGCTTTCAAAATTCTGGTGGAAAATGATTTGCAATGTGAATTTCTGTAAGCAAATTATCCAAATGTGGTTTGTTATTGAGGGAATTTCAGATATATTCATGGTCTTGAAAATTTTACCATTCATCCATCTTTTTTTTTTTTTTCAAGAATCTACTGGGGGATTACCTCCACATAAATAAGGAGTAAAACAAGAAAGAGGAAGAAAAAATTCAAAAATTCAGAATTGGGCTTCCAATGAAGGAGAAGGAAGAAATGGGGGTCTCTAAGATGATGATGGAAAATCCAAGGATAACAAGTGTATTAGTCATGGTTCTTTAGGGAACAGAATCAATAGGAGATATCTGTAAATAGTATGAGGTTTTAGAAGACTCTCTCACATGATCATGGGGATGCACAAGCCCTTTTAATTACCTGTTGTGATGATTAGGCTAACGCGTCAACTCAGTCAGGTAATTGTGCCCAGTTGTTTGGTCAAGCAAGCACTGGGCTAATTGTAATAAAAGGACATTTATGGTTCAGTTTTTAGCTTATCTCACTCATCTAGCAGCCCACATGGATTCAAACCCCACTCCTGGTACCAAGCTGTATTAGTCAGGGTTCTCTAGGGAAACAGAATCAACAGGAGATATTTGTTAATAATATGAGATTGTGTAAGAGTCTTGCATGTGACCATAGGGATGCACAAGTCCAGGTTCCACAGGCAGGCTGCAAATCAAGGGCTCTGATCTTTAATCTGGGTATGCAAGTGACACATTCAATTGTTTTAAGTGTTTAAGCCAGAAATCATGAAATAATAATACTTTAAAGGATGTGATTAGAGGATGTGTGTGAATGTACATGTATAAAAAAATATAAATCCTAACCTTCTTTAAGTAAGAAATCAAAGCTAAGCCCAAACTGTAAAATAATCCAAATTAAAAAAAAAGTTAGGTGGTTTCTGGTTGACGAAGATGGTGGTACAAGACACTCCAGGGTATGTTTCCCCACAGAATCTTTGAACAACTATCAAAAACTGGCAGAGTCATCTTCTTCAGAAGTCCAGGAAAAAAGTTAAAGGGTGACAATAACAGAACAAATGCTGAGTCAAGAAAATTATACTTTAAAAAATGGTTGGAGAAGCTCATGGTGCCCTTGCTGCCCTCATCTTCCACCACCTTCCCAGTGCTGTGTGGAGCCAGCCTGCACTCTCATTGGAACCAGTGCTGGAGTTGAAGACTTCAGTAAGAAATGAAAAATTCCCTAGAGGGTTTCAACACCATATTGGAGCTGGCAGGAAAAAAAAAGATCAATAAATGTAAAGACAAGAAAATTTATATGATTCAGGCTGAGAAGGAGGAAAAAAAGAATGAAAAAAGTGAACAGAGCTAATAGATCCATGGGACACGATTGCATACCAATATACACATTATGGGAATCCAGGTAAGAGAAGAAAGAGAGAAAGGGGTAGAAGGAATATTCAAAGAAATAATGGCAGAAAACATCTCAACAAATGAAAGACATGAATATGTACATTAAAGAAGCCTAATGAATCCCAAATGGGATAAACTCAAAGAGAACCAGACCCAGACATAGAATAGTCAAACTGTCAAATGCCAAGGACAAGGAGAGGATTCTGACAACTCCAAGCAAAAAGCAACGTGTAATGTACAAGGGAGTCCAAATAAGATTAACTGTCAGTTCTTATCAGAAACCATAGAAACAAAAATGCAATAAGATGAAATATTTTAAATGCTGTAATAAAACTTTGCCAACAAGGAATTTCATATCCAGTAATACTTTTCAAAAATGGGAAGATTAAGACAGCTCAAGATGAACAAAATCTAAGGAAGCTCATCACCATTAGACTGGCCATACAAACAGTGCTAAAATGAGTTCTTCAGACAGTGAATTGAAGCAGCATAAAGAAATAAAGAATTCCTATAATAAGGTAACCATAGGGGTAATTATGAATGCCAGATTTTTTAGTATGTAACTCCACTTTTACTCTCACAGATACTAAGATGCAAATATATAAAAAGTTATGGTAAATCCATGGTTTTGGATATTCAAGTATTGAAGATAAAATTTGTAACAAGTCAATAAAAAATGTTGGGGAATGGAGAGGTATAGGAAGAGTGTAATTGTTTGCTATTGAAGATAAGTTGGTATCAAATCAAACATGATTGCTATACATTTATAAGTTTAACATGTTAAATTTAAGCCCTATGGTACCACAAAGAAAACATGTGAAAATTATAAACAGAAATAAATGGTAAGGGACTTAAAATAGTACAATACAGAAAAAATCAAATCATTATGAAAGCAGGCACTATGGAACTATTGAGAGACAAAAAAGGTAGAAGACTTAGAAAGATCAATAGCAAACATTAAGAAAAAGTCCTCCTTCTCAGTAGTTACTTTATTTATTCATTTTTAAATTGGAAAATCAATTTATTAATACATACTTGAAATTTAAGTCCTGTATGGACATCCTTTCCTTGTAGACAAGCCTTCATAAGAAGTCAGATGATAACTAGAGAGTAGCTGGGTGAGCTTGAAGCTGGAGCCAGAGCTAGGGGACTTAGCGGCTTTAAATATAAATAGGTTCAACTTTCCAATCAAAAGACAAATATTGGCAAAAGGATAACAAAGCATGGTCCAACTTTGTTTACAAGAGACAAGCAACAAGTAGGTTGAGGGTGAAAGGATACCAGGAGTTGTTAACGAAAAGAAAACTGAGATAGCTATATTAACATCAGATATGATAGACATAAGTTGAAAACAGTTACAAGGACAAAGAAGATCACTATATACTGATAAAGGAGTCAATTCAACAAGAAGACAAAACAATTATAAATATAGATGCACCTCATGGCAGAGCCTCAAATTGTATGAAGCAAATATTCACAGATTTGAAAGGAGAAAGAGCACTACATCATATTAGGGAATTTCAGTATTCAACTTTCAATAATGGATAGAACATTTAGACAGAAGATTAAAAAGGAAATAGAAGACTTGAATGATACTATAAACCAACTCTACCTAATGAACATATATAAAACACTTCAACCAACAGCAGCAGAATATGCATTCTTCTCTAGTGCACATGGGTCACTCTCCATGATAGACTATATGATAGGGAACAAAAGAAATCTCAAATTCAAAAATATTGAAATCATGCAATAGATGATTCAATAACAGAGGGAAATCAAGAACAGAGGGATAAATGGAAAATTCATAAATTCATGGAAATTAAACAACTCACTTTTAAACAACCAATGGGTCAAAGAAGAAATCACAAGAGAACTTGGGAAATGTCTGGAGACAAAAAATACCAAAACGTATGGAATGCAGCTGCAATACTGCTAGAGGGAAATACATAGCTTTAAATGCTAGGTATTTAAAAAAGAAGAAAGAGCTCAAATCAGATGACTAAATTCTGAACTGGCAGAAGTAGAAAAAGAAGAGCAACTTAATACCTAAGCAAGCCAAAAGTAGGAATTTACAAAGATTAGAGATAAATGAAATAGTGAATTACAAAAACAAAAGAGAGAATCAGGAAACCAAAAGTTCCTATTTGAAAAAATCAATAGAATTGATAAACCTTTAGCTAGACTGACAAAGAAAAAAAAGAGAGAGGGTGCAAATAAATAAAATCAGAAATGAACAGAGGGTCATTAGTATCAACCCCATAGAAATAAAAAGGATTATAAGTGGATACTATACACAACTGTATGCCAACAAATTAAATAATCTATATGAAATGCACCAATTCCTAGATACATACAAACTTCCTACACTGACTCAGGAAGAAATACAAGATCTTAGCAGACCAATAACAAGTGAAAAGGTTGAATCAGTCATCAAAAATCCCCAAACAAAGAAAAGCCCAGGGTCAGATGGCTTCCCTGGTGAATTTTAACAAACATTCCAAGAAGAATTAACACTAATCCTTTCTCATACTCTCCAACTAATTGAGGAGGAGGGAACACTTTCTAAATCATTCTATGAGGTCAATATCACCCTAATATCAAAGCCAGATAAAGATATGCCAAAACGAAATTACAGACCAATATCTTTCATGAGTAATATGCAAATATCCTCAACAAAATACTAGGAAACTGAATCCAAAAGCACATTAAAAGAATTATACACCATGATCAAATGGGATTTACTGCAAGTATGAAAGGGCTGTTCAACAAAAGAATATCAACTAATGTAATATGATACAGCAATAAGATGAAAGGAAAATAAAAGCACCTGGTCATCTCAATTGTTGCAGAAAAGGCATTTGACAAATTCCAGCACAAATATTTGATAAAAAAACTTAGAAAACTAGGAATAGAAGGAAACTTCCTAAACATGATAAAGGGTACATATGAAAGACTTACAACCAACATCATACTCAATGGTGAAAGACTGAAAGCTTTCTCTCTATGATCAGGAACAAGACAAGGATGCCCATTGTTATTCCACATTGTAGTGGAAGTTCTAATCACAGCAATTAGGCCAGAAAAAGAAAATAGAAAGTATCCAAATTAGAAAGGAAGAAGTTAAATTTTCTTTAAATGCAGATGACATGATCCTACACACACACACACACACACACACACACACACATACACACGTATATATATATAAAAGAGCCTGAAAAATCTACAACAAAGTTACTAGAGCTAATAAATGAAATCAGCAACACGGTAGGATGCAAGACCAACATGCAAAAATCAGTAGTGTTTCTATACGCTAGAAGTGAAAAACCTGAAGAGAAAATCAAAAGAAACATTCCATTTATAATAACAATGGAAAGAATTAAATATCTAGGAAAAAAATTAAGCAAGGATTTAAAGGTTGTGTATGGTAAACTACAAAAAATTGTTAGAAGAAGTCAAAGAAGATCTAAATAAATGAAACGGCATTTAATATCATGTTTTGGACAACCAAATACTTTTAAGATGTCAGTACTACTCAAAGCACTTGACAGAGTCAACAAAATTCCTATCAAAATTTCAACAGCCTTCTTTGCAGAAATGAAAAATCCAATAATTAAACCTAAATGGAAGTATAAGGAGTCCCTAATAGCCAAAACTATCTTGAAAAATAATAGAAAAGTTGGGGAACTCAGACTTCCCAATGTTAAAATTTATTGCAAAGTTATAGTATTCAAAACTGCATGGTACTGGCCCAAGGACAGACATTTAGACAATCAAGAGCTTAGAAATAAACCTTCACATCTATGTCAAATTGAGTTTTGACAAGATGCAAAATCCACTCTTTGGGGAAAGAATAATCTCTTCAACAAATGGTGCTGGATAAACTGGATGTCCATCTGTAAAAGAAAGAATGTGGATCCTTACAAAATCAACTCAAAATGGATCAAAGACCTTAATATAAGAACTCCTAGAAAAAAACAGAGAAACATCTTCAGGAACTTATATTAGTCAGTGGTTTCTTAGACTTCACACCAAAAGCACAAATAACAAAAGAAAAAATAGAAAATGGGACTTCATCAAAATTTAAAACTTTTGTACACTAAAGAACTTCATCATGAAAGTAAAAGACAACATACAGAATGGGAGAAAATATTTGGAAAACACATACCTGATAAATATTTAATATCCAGAATATGTATTAAAAAATCCTACAACTTAACAAGAAAATGAGAAAGAACACAAATTTTAAAAAGGTCAAAATTTTAAATAGTCATTTTTCCAAAGAAGTTATACAGTGGCCAAGAAGCAATGAAAAAAAACATGCTCAAAATCAATAGCCATTAGGGAAATGCAAATTAAAACAATGAGATATTATTTCACACATACCAGTATGGCTACTATTAAAAAAGAAAGAAAATAACAAATATTGGAGAGGATATGGGAAAAAAGAATACTTTTTCTTTCTTTTGGGAAATGTGAAATGGTTCAGATGTGGTAGAAAATAGTTTGGTGGTTCCTTACAACGTAAAGTATAGATTTCCTATATGACCTGGTAATCTTACTTGCAGGTTTATACCCAAAACAATTGAAAGAAGGGATTCAAACAGTTATTTACATATTGGTGTTCACTGAGGCATTATTCACAATTGCCAAAAGATGGAAACAACTCATGAACAGATGAATGTATAAACAAAATGTGGTATATCTGTGCAATGGAATATTATTCAACCATAAAAAGGAATGAAGTTCTGATATATGCAATGGCATGGATGAACCTTGAAGACACCATGTTGAATGAAAGGATAAATATTGTATGATCTCATTGATAGGAAATAATTAGAGTAAGCAAATTAAGAGAGTTAGACACTTGGATACAGGTTACCAGGGGCTGGGGTTGAAGCAGGGAATGGGGAGTTAATGCTTAATTGGAACAGAGTTTCTGTTTGAGGTGATCAAAAACTTTTGGTAATGGATGTTGTTGATGGTAGCACAACATTGTGAATGTAATTTGCACTACTGCATTATATGTTTGATGTGGTTTGCAAGTTTATATGTTGCTATTATAAAAATTAAAAAATAGGTCTATGCAATACAATGAACTGTAATATAAACTATGAGATAGAGTTAAAAATATATTTATAATAACATTGTTCCATCAATTGTAACAAAATTACCAAACAAATGCAAAGTGTTAATAATAGAGAAAATTGTGTATGTGAGTAGTGATTATATGGGAACTCTGCATGATTTTTCTGTAAACTTAAAACTTCTCTATAAAAAAAATTAAAAGAGATACAAGTGACTACCTTTTTAGAATGGTAATCAAGTGAATAAAATTGACTATTGCTTCTTTTTTAAACCCCTTTGTCTTTTTAAAAAAAAACATAATATATTTCTTTGATAATTTTTTAAATTAATTAAAGAAGAGTAGACTAAATCTATCAATCAAATGAGATAATGTTGACTCTTCTTGGTCTCTTGGACCAGGATGAATCTGCCCACCCCCTAAATGCCTTATTAAATAAGAATTAGATAATATTCTAATTCTAGTGCATATCGAGCCTTCAAGAAAACCTAGGTAGTTTCCTCACTATAATAAACAAGTGGTAAAATTCCAAGTTGAAATTTTAGTTTGGTTATAGCATTTAGCTTGGTTATAGGAACAAATTGATTTTCAAAATTCTGGTTTTCATAAAAGGATTACTCGACTAGAGGAATGGCAGTAGTTTTTCTGCCAGCTTTTATAAAAGTGACTAGACTAATAGTAGATAATCTCCCTCCCCATCCGCAGTCATCAGCTGGTCATTTCCAGCCATACATCATTTAACGTGCTGCTGAGAACTCTGTAGGATTTCAGAAAACAATTGCCAACTGCCTGTCTTGCTAGGATGAGCTATGGCACCACTAGAGAAAAGGAAGTAAAATTGATTTGTAGGAGGCCAACATTTACAAAGCATAATTCCATCGGGTTAGTTACAACTATTCAATTTCCCCAATAAAAATAAAGGGCTCACTGAGTAACAAATTTCACTTTCAAAGGAGAAAAATACACACACACACACACACACACAAAACAAAAAACTAGCTCTTGGATGGTAATGCAATTTTACTTTATTTTAAACATTTATGGAGAGCATCTGTTTTCCTAAGATCCTGTATCCTGCTTCAGAACTATGTCTCTTCACTGATGGAATGTATTCTTTCATGACTTAAAGCCATTTTCTCCTTTTATTCTGGAACTGGTTGATTCTGAAGCCATTTATGACTCACCAAAACATGATAGCTTGTGACTCTTGCTCATAGAAGCCCATATGTCTGAGAAACGTGCTCTTCCAAATATGGGCATATTTGGGTTATTTCTGTATCTGATGAGCCTTTTTGTTCAACCCAAGGATCAAAGGCTGTGGTTGCCTTACTTTAACCCTTAGGTTTCCAAGAAACAGTGTAGGGAGAGCTGTTTGCATCCCAAACTGTGGTAAGTACTACCTGCAATTGGGAATCAATTATTGTATTCATTAAAAACACACCGATGGCCTACTAGGTCCAATTACTGATAGGTACAAAGAGAGGATGCGAAGGCATGGCCTCTGCCCTAGCTGGGGCACAGGCACAACAAATAAAACCAAAATAGTAAAATGCTTTGAGAAAAAGTGTGATAAAGGAAAGCAAAACTTATAGTGGAGGATTAGGACAAGCGCCTAACCGAGTCTGAGAGAGTCTTTGGAGAATGGAGGTAGAAAGTAAGCTCTCTCAGAGAGTACCTAGACCAAACCAAGCCTTTGGGAAGCACACTGCACATTTACTCACTCAGTCCCCCCCAAAATCCTGTCAAGTAAGTATTGTTACTAACCCCATTCTTTAAAATGTGGAAACAGATGTTCAGCATGAAGTGACTTATCCACATAGGTGATTTTCAAAGCATTCCAGGACTTTTGGGGAAACAGCTATAAAATATTTCACAGCAACCACCTTCAAAAAAGGTCTAACACAAATACCCCCTGCTGAGACCTGACCCCACTTCTAAGGAGAAAAGGAAAACATTTCATTCAGGGTAATATTTTAATTAAGTGGAATGAAAATATGTAATCTTCTCTGATTTAAATGAACATGCATTAATACCTACTTGGGGGCTGGCTTAGGACTAGGGAATTCATAGATATTGAAATATAATTTCAGCCTTGATAAGATCATAGGTTATTGGGGATGGAGCTTGGAATAGTTTTGTCAAGTTTACTTTCATTCACTTTGCTCTGTCTCCAATGCCACCAGCCATCATCTTTCAGATGCACTTCTGTAACAGTTGTCTCTTACATTTCTCGTCATCTACTGCCTCCTTTCAACCTGATCTCACACAGAGCAATCTGTGAAAACACAAGTTGCACTCATTACTTTTAAGAACGAAAATTAAATGTATCTCTGGTTCCTCTCTCCTTTCTAATACCAACAGAATTCAGGTAAAACATTTAATATACCCTCCACATAGACATACACATACGACTCCATATCAGAAGGGGTTAGACTGTCAGTTGGTCAGTCCTCCTACTAGTGCCACTGCCCTCCCCACCACTAATTTCTCACAAAAATCTGATCAAGGAAACACTCACATTATTCAATGATGACTGTACTACAGAGGAATCAGCATAGAATTTAGACAAATATCTGTCAGAAGAAAGGGGAAAGGAAGCTTACAAAGGGAATGCAATTCAAGAATACCCCTAAAACCTTACCATAAATGAAATGATATTTGTTACCAAACATTTTGCTGCATTTATAAAATGCAAACAAAAGTGTTTATGAACTAAGAGCTCAAAAAAATTCCAGGATTCAAGGAGTAAATAATAAGATGAATGAGCTGAAATAGCAAGTTCAGGAGTGAAAAGAAAGTAAAAATAAAACTACCGTATGAATTTGCATTAAAAGCACCATCTCCAAAGGGGAAAATAACTTCATAACTATGGAAGACACGTTTGAGAAAACTTAGCTGAGAAAATGTAAAGAACAGTTTAAAAAATGAATTAGAGAAAAAGATTATATCTTCAGAAGATAGACAAAAAAGATAGAACATACACACAATTTGGTGTCTGAGAAAGAGATCAGAACACATAAAAGAACTATAAAATAAAATACTGAACACATAACTATTTTTTTTTGAAATCTGCAAATGACTTCCCATTCTGCACAGAAGAGTCCAGATCTGTACCGTGTTGACAAAACTTCATGGTATGCTCTTGTGTACCTTCCTGACTACACTGGGACCATTCTTCCTTTTGTGTCTTATACATACTCCAGCATCCCTCCTACCTCAGAGCCTTTGCACATGAGGCTATTAAAGTAATAGGAATTGTCCCTACCTCTTAGTATTTCCATGAATACTTTCTATTGTAGGGAACTTTATACCTTTTGACAAAATCTCATTCATTGTCAGAGAGCTCCACTTCAATAATTTAATACATTTATAATTATTGTTTCTCCCACTCAAGAGGAAAGGCACTGAAGCAAAATTGAGGGTTTCATTTATATTTGGAGATATACCCCAGTCCTGGCAATGTTCAGCTTAAAACAAGTTGTTGAATGAATGAAAAAAATATTATTAAGGAATAAATGAAATGTTGGTAAGTAGTGAGGCAGAGTAGAAAACGAGTGGGAGAAATTATTGGCCTTCAAAAAGCAATGGCATGTGCAAAGACAAAAGAGTACATAGAATCTTGAGGGTATTTCAGGGAGTTGAATGTAATTAGGGAAGCAAAATGGCTAAGGGAAGGAGTGTGACATACATGGCTGAAGAGTTAAGTAAGGGCCAGATGATGTAGTGCCCCACAGCTCACACAGAGCTTCATGACACTCAGTGAAATAGGAAATCATTGAGGTGTCCTTGAAGGGAATAATGTGATTATCTGTGTTTTAGAGCAATAACTCTGGCTGCTGGGGGGAGTGTGGTTTATAGGATTGATCCTATCTCTTATAGAGTAAAGCACACAGTAAACATTGAATACTGAATTGTTTATTTGAATGCAGCTCTCCTGCCCCTGAATTGTTTTTACAAAGATCCTCCATAAGTCAGAAAGAAGGGAGGTTCCTCATATCCCTTGTGGAGCTAGCGCACTCAGGGAAAACCACTTTCAGAATCCCAAATTGGCCAAGTGTATTAGTCAGCCAAAGTGGTGCTGATGCAAAATACCAGAAATCTGTTGACTTTTATAAAGGGTATTTATTTGGGGTAGAAGTTTTAGTTACCAGGCCATAAAGCATAAGTTACTTCCCTCGCCAAAGTCTGTTGTCAGGTGTTGAGGCAACATGGCTGCCAATGCCTGCCAAGAGTTCAGGCTTCTTGGGTTCCTCTCTTCCTGGGACTCTGTTTCTCTCCGGGCTCAGCTGCTTTGCTCTCTCCATAAGGCCAGCTATGGACTATCAGGCAAATGGCTCTGTCTCTCTCCCTGGGGCTTCTGTCATGTCTAAGGAGCCGCCTCTATTCCTCTGTGTTCTTATCCTGTGTATACACTTCCCGGGCTTCAGCTCAAAACTCAGCATCAAACTCCAGCTCACTCCTCTGCTCTGCCGTGTAGTTTTATCCTTGTGAGTCCCTGCCCCCTTGATCCTACTGACATGACCCAATCAAAGCCTGAGTCATAATTTAATCATGCCCAGTTACAGACCAGTTTACAAACATAATCCAATATTTCTTCTTGGAATTCATCAATAATATCAAACTGCTACACTCCACCCTCTGAATTACAAAAAGACATTACAATATTCAAAAAAACTTATTCAGTAACAATACTAAGTACAAAATCATATCAAAATCAATTTAAAGAAATACAGTTTGTCTTGAGGCAAAGTCTCATCTGGCTGTAGACCTCAGAAATGTACAAAACAATTTATCTGCTTTCAATACACTAATGGACAGGCGAAGGATAAACATTTTCATTATCATAAGGAGAAATTGAGAGGGAAACATGAGTCATGGGTACTCAGTAATCCCACAGGGCATTCCCCATTCGATTTCAAAGTCTGAGAGTTATTCTTAAAATGATGGTTTCTTCTCCCTGGGGCCTCATGGAATCCCACCCTTTCCACAGCCTTGCCCAATGGCCATTTTCTTGGTTCCACCCTCATTAGCATCAGGGTGTCAACCAAGCCCTAGACCTCACCCTCCATTGGGTGATTGCCACACCTTACCCAATCTTTGGGTTAGAGCCTTAACCCCCCTAGTACAGTGAAGTGAAGACAACATCCTCCCTAACCTTTGGCATACAGGCTCAACCCTCTCAGAGCAACAAGTTGACCACTTGGCTTTTCCCTAATCCATGGGGAACAGGTCCAACACTCTCACACCTGTGGGGTGCTGACCTTAACTGTCCGAATCCTTTAGGAATGTGCTCAACCCTCTCTGTACCCTGGGGCAGCAAAATTCTCCCCATACATTGGGCAGGAACATCCACCCTCTTCAACTGCTGGGGCAAACTCACCCTCTCTGTACACATGGGTGGGGCTCCTCTCTTGGCCCAAGGCGATATCTTAATTCCAGATCTCAGCTTCCATGGTTTTCCTCTTAAAGCTGTTTTTCTTTCAATCTCTCCTTTCCATGTTCCTTTTAGTCCAAGCTGACAGTGGTTTTGTTCATACAGCTCTCTCAAAAAGCTTGTTGGTTTAGCATGCAAGAAGCAGGGGTCCAAGCTGTCAGACAGTAAGACATTCCACAAGTCTTTCCTGGATAACTGCATCTTCAATCCTGATTTACAGGTTCCAAGTTTAGTTAAGCCCTCAAATAGGACACCATCATCTGGGAGCTTGATTTCCAGAGGCTTGGAATTTCCAGAATCAGTTTCTGTTTTCTTTGTGCCCAACAGTTTAGTCCTCAGCCTATCTCTCTCATCTAGCATTTTGCTGTAAGCTGCAAGGGAAAACCAAGCCACATTCTCCAAGTTTACTTTGGAAAGTTCTTCAGCAAAATGCCCAGGCTCACCATTTTCTAATTCTGCCTTCCATGCCTTCCATATAACATCAGGAGTCAGTCTTGCTAAGTTCTCTGTGACTTTAAAACACAGATCGCCTTTCCTCCAGTATCCAATAATAGTTTCATCATTAACTTCCAAGGCATTGTAAAAGGTCTCTTTAGAGTCCATATTACTATCAACAGTCTGTTCAAAGCACTGTAGGTCTTTTCTACCAAGCATCTCACAATTCCTCCAAAAAAAACAAAAAAACAAAAACAAAAACAAAAAAACAAAAACAAAAAAAAAAGAAAACACCCCTTACACATTTATAAAACCATTGCAGCATTTTGGTAATTACAAAAGCACAACCCCACTCTCCGGTACCAAATTCTGTATTAGCCAGCCAAAGGGGTGCTGATGCAAAATACCAGAAATCTGTTGGCTTTTATAAAGGGTATTTATTTGGGATAGAAGCTTACAGTTACCAGGCCATAAAGCATAAGTTACTTCCCTCACCAAAGTCTACTGCCACGTGTTGGAGCAAGACAGTTGCCAAGTCTGTAAGGGTTCAGGCTTCCTGGGGTCCTCTCTTCCCAGGGCTCTGTTTTTCTCTGGGCTCAGCTTCTGTGCTCTCTCCACAAGGCCAGCTATAGACTATCAGGCAAATGGCTCTGTCTCTCTCCCCAGGGCTTCTGTCATGTCTAAGGAGCCACCTCTATTCCTCTGTGTTCTTCTCCTGTGTGCTCACTTCCTGGGCTCCAGCTCAAAACTCAGCATCAAAATTCCAACTCACTCCTCTGCTCTGCCGTGTAGTTTTATCTGTGAATCCCCACCCACTAAGGGGGCGGGAACTCAACGTCCTACTGACATGGTGCAATCAAAGCCCTAATCATAATTTAATCATGCCCAGGTATAGACCAGTTTACAAACATAATCCAATATTTCTTTTTAAGATTCATCAATAATATCAAACTGCTACACCAAGGGTTGTTGTTCATTTTTTCTTGGACTTTGAATGATGAACATTTTCTCAGTTGCATTTCAGTTAAGAAAAATTATATATGACCCATGTTTCATCACTACACCCCAAAGCCCAAATCCAAATTTTGGGAATCCAAGTCTCTTGACTAGAGCTTGTTTGCTCTCAGACTTTCAAAGTTTCTTCTCTTGAGTGCTACCAGAGCATGTTTTTCCATGGAGTCAGTGACCTTAGCCTAAGATGCATTATCCAGGGCATCTCACTTTTGTATGCTACTGCTTACAGGAGGGCTCAAGGCCTCCTAATTCTCTGCTTAACCTGGGAAGAAAAATCCACACTGCTCTGAGAGGGAATAAGAAGCACTGTTTTCCCAGAAGCAACCAAAAGCAGACCAGGTATAAACTTCTTCACCACTGAGATTTAGATGGCAATTTTCTTCACAGCCAAGAGCACCAATTATGTAATCAGATAGACTACACCGTTTACTAGTTATATGACTTTGAGCAAGTTACTCGAACTCTTTGCACCTCAGCTTCTCCATCTGTAAAATGAGGGTAAGAATAACACCTTTCTCATAGGGTTTTCAAGATTATTAAATGAGAAAATAATTGTAAATGTACCGAACATAATTTCTGACCCATATTTAAGGACTCAATGAAAGGTAGCCATACTATTTACAATATTTTTGTTGTTACCTTTACTGTCCCCCATGTGTCTTCACATCCTGCACTTAGTGGACATTCTATAAGAGTTTGTGGAATTTAACTTTCTAGCTCCTAAAAAAGCAGGAAATATTTTTAAATCTCAAAACAGCAAAAATAATAAAAATATATATTTTATATATTTATAATAATAGATGACTGTTTAGGTAACCTGAGAGTTTGACAAGTCAAAGGACATATCCTTGATTTTTAAAAGTAGGTTACTAGGTAATGATATTTGGGTGCATAGAATTCACAGTACTTAGGTAAAGACCTAATGTTTCTCTGAAGGTTTATCTGCAGGATTTTGAGTATGTCTTTAAAAAATAAGTTCCATGGTTTAAGAAATGTGAGAGTTTCCAATAAATTTCTTTAAAAGGCTCCAGAAGTGCCTCTAATATCCTAATGTACAATGTAAATATCCAAGGGGGGAAGCTATAATATGTATCATTTCCCAAACCTTTTGACCAGGAACCACTTTTTTACTCAGCACCTATTAACAGCTCTCAAAACAGATATTCTGTGGAAGTGACTTTGGGAATTACTATACCAGGAAATAGAAAGGGTTGTGCTTGTTTTTCATGTGTCACCCACCACCCATCCCCCAGGTCCCAGACCTTGAACTTAGGTTTCCCTACAATTCCTTCAATCCAGGAATGACCACATAATGTGTCAGGCCCAGCACAAATTGAAAACATGGAACCCATTAAAAGTTACTAGGTTTTTCAAGACACCAGCAGAAGAGTATGAAATCAAGTACTGGGTCCTTCAGAGAATTGGCCCTGGGAGATTGTAGGGGTTTTACCCTAGGAAGTAGGCCTTGTCACAAGTATGTGACATACTCCCTCAACACCAGTGGTTTCATAAATATTTATTTATAGTAGCACGATTTTTTTTAGAGAGAGATGTGGGATTACAGAAAAATCATGCTGTAACAATGTATCATGCTATTATTAACACCTTGCATTGGGATGGTACATTTGTTACAATTGCTAAAAAGTACATTTTCATAATTGTACTAACAACTATAGTCCATGGTTTAACTAAGGGTTCACTGTTTGTGTTGTGAGCCTACATGGATTTTTAAAATTATTTCTATTCTAGTATCATATATACAACCTAAAAGTTTCCCTTTCAGCCATACTCAACTATATAATTCAGTGCTGTTAATTACATTCACAACATTGTGATACCATCACCACCATCCATTACTAAACATTTTCCATCATGCCAAATAGAAACTCTACATTTTTGCTTAACATTGTATTCTCTACACCCATCCCATCCCCTGGTAACCTAGATTCTAGATCCTTCCTCTATGAATGTGCTTATTCTAATTATTTCATATCAGTGAGGTTATACAATATTTGTCCTTTTGTGTCTGGCTTATTTCACTCAATACATGTCCTTAAGCTTCATTCATGTTGCCACATATATCAGAACTTCATTCTTTTTTATAGCTGGATAATATTCCACTCTTTGTATAAACCATATTTTGTTCATTTTGTTCATCCATTCATTGGTTGATGGACACTTGGGTTGCTTCAGTCTTTTACAATTATGAATAATGCTGCCATGAACATCAGTGTGCAAATATCTATTCAATTCCCTGTTTTCAATGTTTTTTTTTTTTTTTTTGGTGGTATGGTTTTAGTTTCCTAGGCTGCTCAAGCAAATTCCTTGAAATAAGTAGATTTAAACAATGGGAATTTATTAGCTTATGGCTTTGAGGCTTTAAAAAAAGTCCAAATCAAGGTGCGATTGAGACTGTGCTTTCTCCAGAAGCTTGTGGCATTCTGGGTCTGTCTGCCAGCATTACTTGTGTCCTTGGTTTGCCACATGGCAAGGCACATGGTGGCATTTCCTGATCTCTCTCTTTTCATCCAGGTTCCGTTGATGTTCAGTTTCTGGCTGCTCCATCTGTGGCTTTCTCTTCGTCTGAATTTCATTCTCTTATAAAGGACTCTAGTAATAGTATTAAGGACCATACTGATTGGGCTGAGCCATACCTTAACTGAAGTAACCTCTTCAAAAAGTCGTATTTACAATGGGTTCACAATGCAGAAATGAACAAATTTAAGAACGTGTTTTTCTGGGATACATATTGTTCCAAAGCACCACAAGTATGTATGTAGAAGTGGCATAGCCAGGTCAGATGTTAATTCTCTACTTAATTTTCTCAGGAACTGCCAAAGTGTCCTACAGAGATGATGCATCATTTTACATTCCCACCAGCAATGAGTGATGGCTCCTATTCCTCCACATTCTCTCCAACATTTGTAATGTTCCAATGTTTAATAGTACCCATTGCAGTGGGTGTGAAGAGATTTCTCATTGTGGTTTTGATTTACATTTCCTTAATGGCTAACGATATTCAGCATCTTTTCATGTACTCTTTGGCCATTTGCATATTATCTTTAGAGAAATAGCTATTCAAGCCATTTGCCCATTTTAATTGGATTGTTTGTCTTTTTCTTTTTAAGTTGAATGCTTTCTTTATATAGTCTAGATATTAAACCACTATTGGATAGGTAGTTTCCAAATATTTTCTACCATGTGTGCATTGCTGTTTCACTTTCATGATTTAGTTCTTTGATGCACAACCATTTTTAATTTTGATGAGGTTCCATTTATCTGTTTTTTTCTTTTGCTCCTGTGCTTTGGGTATAGAGTCTAAAAAAGCATTGCTTAACTCAAGTTCCTCAAGATGCCTATCTATGTTTTCTTCCAATTGTTTACTAGTAGTATATAGAAACACTACTGGTTTTTGGATTTTGATCTTCTATACTGCCAGATAGCATAATTCATTTATTAGCTCTAGGAGCTCTGTTGTGAATGTTTTAGGATATTCTGTATGTAGGATCATGTCACCAGCAAATAGGAAACTTTTAATTCTTCCTTTCCCATTTAGATGCCTTTTATTTATTTTTCTTGCCTAATTGCTAGAACTTCCAGAATAAACATTGAATAACAGTGAAAACAGTTGGAATACTTGCCTTGTATCTTAGAGATCTGATCTTAGATCTTAGAGAGAAAGTTTTCAGTCTTTCACCCTTAAGAATTATGTTGAATTCCCATCCTGAGGTGTTCTGCTACATTCTCTAATAGGATGGCAAAAATCCCCTGAGTGCAAGGGCAATGTCTAGTAAAGGAAGACAGACCATTATACCAGGCCCTTGACATTGATGATTGTAGTTATGAAACTTTTCTTGTGAAATTGAAACTTAGCCTAGTATTATATACTGCCTAAGAGTTACCTCTTGAAAGCCTCCTTGTTGCTCAAATGTGGCCTCTCTCTATGCCAAACTCAGCATATAAATGTACTATCTTCCCCACCCAGTGTGGGACATGACTCCTGGGGATGAGCCTCCCTGGCACCGAGGGGGGTTATTACCAAGCATCAACTAGTAATGCATCTGGAAAAAACCTTGACCAAGAGGGGGAAATGGTAAATACAAATGAGTTTTTTTTATGGCTAGGTGATTTCAAAGTGAGTCAGGAGGTCACTCCTGAGGTTACACGTATGCAAGTCTCAGCAGGATCTCATTGACTGCTACAGTAAACAGTGCCTCAAATAGCACAGCTCCTGAGGGCTCTAGCGATATCCAGAGACTATAAGCAGGGCAGACAACTCTGGAATTTGACACCCTGTCAATGGGCCTTGCTTTGGAATTTATGCTCTCCAGTGTAACAGAGTTATACTCATTTATAGGTTCTCTACACATGGCTCTTCTGCCCCTTTTATCTGAACCCATAAGTAACACAATACTTGATAAATATGTGTCCCAGAGACTTAAATCTTTGTTCTGTCGATGTTCCAGTTGAGCCCTAAATTTCATCAGAGTTACAACACCTACTCTCCAGTTCACTGAACTCACCCAGGACAACTAACAAGGGGATGATGATGGACAATTCCCATCCCAAGGAACAGAGAGTGTCTGCAACTGCAAGCAAGATAACTCCATCCATCTGCTCCATGGGATCTAAACCCCCTCCCAATTAGAAGCAGAGTGGGAATCACCATCCCCAAATCCTCAATATTGGGGAATGAACAATGGACTAAAGTAGACTTATTATTCTACTCTAGACTTATTATTATTCTAACAATGGAAGAACTCTCATCATTGATGTAAAGACAGTGGCCACCAGAGGTTCTGAGGGATGGAAGAAAAAAGAATAGGTGTAATATGGGGACATTTTGGGGACATTGGCTTTGTCTTGCATGACATTACAGTGACAGATACATGCCATTGTATATTTCGTCATAACTTACAAAATTGTGTGGGACAAGGTGTAAACTATAATGTAAACTGTATTCTATGGTTAGTAGCAATGATTCAATATGGGTTCATCAATTGTAACAAATGTATCACACTAATGAAAGATGTTGTTAATGTGGGAAAGTGTGGGAGAGGTAGGGAGTAGGACAAATGGAAATCCCTTATATTTTTTTATGTAGCATTTATGTAATCTAAAACTTCTTTAAAAATAATTTTTAAAAAAGAATTATGTTATCTATGGATTTTTCATATATGCCCTTTAGCATGGTGAGAAATTTTCCTTCTATTTCTAGTTTTCTAAGTGTTTTTATCAGAAAGGGGTGCTAGATTTTGTCACATGCCTTTTATGTGTCAATTGAGATGATCATGTGTGCTTTTCCCTTCGTTCTATTGATGTGTTTACATTAATTGATTTTCTCATGTTGAACCACAATTGCATATCTTGAATAAATCCCACTTGATCATGGTGTACAATTCATTTAATGTGCTGCTTGATTAGATTCTATAGTATTTTGCTCAAGATTTTTGCATCTGTTATTCATAAGAGATATTGGTCTGTAAGTTTCATTTCTTGTGGTATCTTTATCTGGCTTTGGTATGAGGGGGATGTTGGCCTTATAGAATGAATTAAGGAGTGTTACATCCTCTTAAATTTTTTGGAAGAATTTGAACAAGATTGGTGTTAATTCTTGGAACGCTTGGTCAAATTCCCCTGTGAAGCCATCTGGTCCCAGGCTTTTCTTTGTTGAGAGGTTTTTGATGACTAATTCAATATCTTTACTAGTTATTGATTTGTTGAGAGCTTCCATTTCTTCTTGAGTCAGTGTTGGTGGTTTGTGTGATTCTAGGAGTTTGTCCATTATATTTAAGTTATCTAATTTGTTGGCATACAGTTGTTCATAGTATACTCTTGTAGTCCTTTTTATTTCAGCGGTGTTGGTAGTAGTGCCCCACTTTTCATTTCTGAGTTTAGTTATTTGTGTCTTCTCTCTCTCTTTTTTTTTCCTTCGAGCTAAAGGTTTGTCAATTTTATTTAACTTTTCATAGGACCAACTTTTGGTTTTATTGCTTGTTTCTTGATTTTTTTATGCTCTGTATCATTTAACTTCTCTCTAATACTAGTTGTTTCCTTTCTTCTGCTCACTTGACTCTACTTTTTTCTAGTTCTACCAGTTTTGAAGTTAGGTCCCTGATTTGAAATCTTTTGTCTTTTTTTTAATGTAAGCATTTAGAGCTATAAATTTATCTCTAGCACTGCCTTTGCTGAATCCCATAAGTGTTGCTATGTTTATTTTCATTTTCATTTGCTCTCAAGATAATTTCCTGATTTTTCTTGTGATTTCTTCTCTAACCCACTACATGTCTAAGGGCTCCCAGTGATCCAAAGTAGCTACTCAAAACAGTGAACAGCAATTGCTTCCAACCCCATCTTGGGGAAGTGCAGTTTTAGGTCCCACTGCTTCCTGCCACAAGAGTGGGAGATGGGGGATACTAGCTGTCATGAGAAGAGAGCAGTTTACTGGTATTTACTGTAATTTACCAGGCTCTTCCTACCATTCTTCCCTGGATGCTATACAGTGTTCTACTGGACTCCAGAGTTTCAAAATAGTTGGTTCAGGAAGTCCCTGCCTGCTTAATCAGTGAAGGAACTGATTCCTGGAGCTTCCTACTCTGACATCTTCCCACCTCTGTTACTTTTGTAAGGAAGCATTGCTAACTTCTGCTAGATTAAGGGGGCATGAGGGGCACCTAAGAAGAGAAGGGATAGGGGATTTCTTCCAATTCTATTCCTCTCTCTAACTAAAAACTCATTTAACTGAAAGAGGCAAGTGATAGAGATAACTTGCGTCATGATTTTCATTTGAAGTCAAGTGTCTTCACTCTAAAGAATAAAAATCCTTAGACAAGGACCTCAGTTTTCTAGCCATCTTCATGTACACATGACATGTTTTGCCACTCATCTAGCTAACGCTGTTGAAGATCTGGCTATCAGTCAGCTTTGAGCTTGCCTACAACCTTTAGGAATCCCTCTTTACTCCATGAAGCATGGATGCTGCACAGAGCTGCAAGGCAATATTTGTGAAATTTATTTCTGAACAACTCATTTCTCCCAGGATTTTTCTTATTGCCTTTTTTCAACTACAAATAAACTTTCCTCAAGCCAGATTCTACCTTTGACTATCCCATGGTTCTTATGCTTACTAAATTATAAACTAGGCTGAGCCCAGCATCAAACCTCTTGAAAAAACACAGGAGGGCAGCTGTTTTCTTCTTTTCAGAATCTCATAACCTGTTAGATATGCCAAGATTCATCTCTAACAACATTCCTACATCCTAGGTTCTCAGTTCTTTATCATGAACACAGATGGATCTCACCAGGTGTATGTGCTCATGTGCATTCCTTTGGGCAACTACATGGGCAGTACTCCAGACTTGCTCATACCATACTCATGTTAATATTCTTTGAACTAATCAAAACTCATTGTTTACTATAAACAGCTTTTGCATCTACTTGTAAACTACTGGTGAAAAACTGCATCAATCCCACAGATCTTCAGTTTTCAAGAAAAGTATTCAATACTTAGGAAATAACAAAGATCATTAAAGGTTTAACAAGATGCCCTTTGGGGTCTCATCAGAAAATTTACAGAGTGGCTATAATATACCTGACACTAAACTAAACATATAGTGATAAAAAAAACTGCAAAGCTGGGTTTTAGTGTCACAGAGCTTACAGTTTAGTTGAGAAGAGCAAATTTATTGGACAATTATAATATAGCATGTTAAGTGTTAGAATAGATGTCAAAACAGGTTGCTTTGGGAAGACATGGAACTTTTCCTCCCCTGTTGCAGTAGGCCAGGGAGGGATAATCTTTAATTTGACAGATTAAGCATGAATATGAACAGAATTTAGCCAAGCAAGTATAGGGTAAGGGGTGGGTATGATGGAGAAACAGAGCCACTAACAAAGAAGGCGATGCATCGAAGGGTGCTGCAGTCAGAGGAATCTGCGTGTACGAAATTCTGAAGGACGTGATTTGGTTTGGGAACTGTAGGCAGTGGGCATGAAAGGAGAGCAAACGGAGCCGGAGAGATATGTAAGGACCACAGCATAGACAGAGCCTGGTGCAGTGGCAAGGTCTTTAATCTGAGTATACGGGAGACCCAGTAGAATATTTGAAAGCAGAAAATTGATGGGGTTTGAATTTTAGAAAGCTTTCTCAGGCTCTCTTGCAACCAGAGGTGAGAGTCCAGTTTTCAGAGGAGGATAATGAACCAGGAAAAAGTTGGAAGAGAAGCCTTTGTGTTTTCTTTAAAGCTCCAGTTGTTTGGTTGCTGCTTGGTCTCCATCTTCTGGGAAGTTTTCGGTCTTTTCCTCCTGAATGACCAGGCCCACCCACAAAACCCAGCTGCACTGACCTGGCTATCTCCAGCATGGAGGAGACGTTGTCGGCAACAGGCAATGTATCTCTGTAAGGTTTTCTAGTGTAGTGGAAGTCAAAAGCCTTAAATCACCAGGCACACTGCAGGAGAGAAGGTTTGGACCACATTATTTCACGAACAGGAGGAACGTGAACTTTTCACTTGGAAGTGGCACGAGCAGTCTCTCTTGGCCCACAAGGGATTCCACAGAGTAAGGAAGGGGGCACCTGACTGATATGAATGACTGATCCAACAGGGCCCCCATAGCTGGAAAAAAAATGCCCTGGATATTAGCTGGCTCTGGTCCAAGAGCTCCAGAGCCCTTTACTATCCAAGGGAGGCCATATCTTTCCCCGGGTGCAGCAATTTCCAATTACTTTAAGAGGAGGAAGGAATAGGGGAAATTTCATGAAACGACAGCCAGGCCTCTCAGGGAGGCTTTTCCTGAATGTTACTCACCTCCATGCCCCTTTTGCACTGCCCACCCACAGACTCCTTTATGAAGTTCAGCCAGCAGAGCCCCCAGCCCCAAGAGGGAAATGGCCTAATTAAAATCACACTTCACGCTGCCAAATTGGATATGCTAGCCTCAGCTCTAAGAATGTCTTGGAAAAGTATCTGCAATTGAGTGAGTCTATCCCAGAAGGGAATTTTTCCTTGTAAAAAAATAGCGAGGTCAGCAGCTGGAGAGAAGGGATCTTGGTTTTAGATTTTCTGCTGGTCTATGGCTCACTCCTCTTGCTTTCCCTCTGTGCCCCTGTTTCTTGTTATATGTTATGGGACTCCCACCTCCTCCGGTCAAATGAATCTTGTGATGATGACAAGGGGGAAAATTTATCATTTAGCACCAGAGGTTGGGTAATGCAGTGTCATAGAGTAAGAGCATCGGATACAGGGAGATTTGTCTAATTTCTCCTTCCTCCTAATAACTGGGCAATGCACTTCATCATGTGAAACCATAATTTCCCTATATGTGAAATAGGAATAACAAATACCTCAGAAAAGTGCAAAATGCTTGATGCATACTAGGTGCTAGAAAAATGATAGCTATTATAAGAATAATCAGAGTCCTTTTTCTTACAAGACTATTACCCATAGTTATTGGAATAAGACTTTAAGAAATTATACATCATCCTTAAATGCTTGGCCACTAATGGACCTTAGAAAAGAAATTTTACCTCCAAGGACCTCAATGTCATCTTCTTTAAAAGGAGGAAGTAAAAATAGCCAATCACTAAGGTACCTTCCAACTCTAAGATTTCCAGTTCTAGAACTCTAGACTTACCAAAGATTCACTTCCATTGTTCATTTACCCATTTAGTCCACAAATATTTCAAATAAAATCCATATTTATTGAGCCCTTTCTATGTGGTATTCAGCAAATTACCATAGATAACTCATGCAGTCCTCATAACAACATAATTAATGATCCAAAAATACTTTATCTTCTGCTTTAAGGTTCTTTGAGAGTTTTTTTCTCCCTTATTCATATACCTCCTCTGGCATAGAGATAATAATTTTAAACAAAGTTATTAACCACATAATAGAAAGTAACTAATATTTATTAAGTGCTTATTATGTGCCAAATACCTTGCTCAATTCTTTGCCTGTTGCATCAGACATATCTTCCACACCATCTTGGATTCTCTTACTGATGGTCTTTAGTTGCTCACGGAACTTTAACCACCACAGTCACAACTCCTCAAGGGGTGGTTCACAAGCTTGCCTCTATGGCCAAGCCCATCTCCTTTGGTCTGCACGGTTCTGTTCCTGCCTCCTGGAGCTGACCAGTAGCTTGCCCAGGAGGGCCATCCTTCTATGCCACCCTTGCAAAGCCAGAGGGACCAACCACATGCCTTGAGTTTCAGGATTTTCTTGTCATTTTCAGACTTGGATGAAATGCCGAAGCACAGGGAATGGGATCAGGTTTTCTGAGCAGTTGTCCAAATCCAGAAATGTGGGGCATTAGCTGTGGGAAACAGAAGGTAGGAGGCTAAATCTCCTTTTCTTCCTCCCTCACATGGTCTGTTCTGAGGTGTGGATTCTCCATACTGCCTGTTCAGAGATGGTCAATGTGACCAAGTGGATACACCTCTCATGGTACAGCTATGTCTCTTTATAGCTCATCATAAAACAGTGGACATCATAAAATCACCTGCATTTCTTCCTATCCTTCCATGCCTTACTTTCCTTTGCTCCTGCTCTTCCTACCCTGGGATAACACCTGCTATAATTAAGCATCAGCACTTAGTTTTTGTTAATAAAACAGGTTCTGTTTACTGGGGAGCTGGGTTATGACTACACAATAACTTATTTATTTTTCACAACAATCTTATGGAACAAGAACTCTTTTTATCCTCAATTTACAGAACAGGAGAAAGATTTAAAGATATAAAATAAATTGCATAATATCACAAGGTGAGTGAATGGTAGAGTTAGTGATTAAACCAAGGTCTATCTTATTTCTAAACCAGCATTCTTTATCCTATAGCTATGATAAAAATTGATTTGTAAAGAGAACATGTAATTAGTCAATATTTACCGAGTACCTTCTATAAATTAGACACTCTTCTAGGCAGTAAGATTAAGAGGGAATAAGACAAAAATAATTCTGATCTATAAGATGCTTAATGTTTAGTGAGCACATGTATTAGTTAAGGCAAGTGATGTTAGCTGCTATAACAAATAAACACAACAATCACATGGGTTTAATACAATAGAAAATTTTTTTCATTTCACTATATAATGAGAGAATTGTTATTCATCAACTTTACAAGTGTAGTAATGGAATCAAGGAGAAGTTGGGATGGTGTGAAACCATATAGAATGCTCTATGGTTAAACTGAGATTTTCAAGGAGAGAATGAGTATGAGTTGGCCAGGTGAAATGGGTGAGTAAAGCATTCTATTTTAACACTTTCCTGACAAGAGACCTATATGTTATGCAGAATTATGAGTTAGTTTACTCTAATCTCTTTTAGTATGTCCCAGTTCAGTGCATGCATTTTGCATGGCCAAAATTACTCTTGCACTGAACAACTCTGATTATGACTTGTACTCTTCATGGCTGCTCACTGTTTGGGGATCAAGCCCCAAATCCTCATTAACCTAGATTTCAACATCCTCTACATACTGCTTACTTCTTCAGGCTCATCTCCTACTGCTTCCCTATTTATACCTGATACTCCAGTAAAATTTAACTATTTAGAGAGCACATAGCAAAATTAATGTGAATCAGTTTCTTTCTCTTTGGCTTTACTTAAGCCATTCCCTCTGTTTGGAATACCATTTACCCCCACTGACATATGCTCATATTATCCCCATCCTTTAAGGGTCAGCTCCAATATCAATTCTCTGAAAAGATTTCCTTGACTTCTCTAGTTGATGCTGCTCTCTCCTCTCGGCTTTGGTTTTTCTGCTTCATGGATTTTGATCACATTGTATTTTATATTTTATTTAACTTTTTTATTCATTATCTTCCCAAAGGTGGAAAGCAAGCTTACACAGTTTGGTTGTCTCCATAATATTTAGGATAGGACTGCAAACTTGGCAGGAGCATAATATATATTTATTGTCCTATGGTCAGTAACTTGTGCTCCTTTCCTTTTTCACCTTTATTGGATCTTAATTCAAAATTCTTGCCCTAATTTCCTATGACCCAGAATGAATCCCTTTGGTCTTCATATCTATAGTGTCTAGCAGTATTGTTGGTACAGTGCATGCTCAATAAATATAGAATGAAAGAATCAACTCCTTTGTGTCTACTGCATTTAGAGCCCTCTATGATTCAAACTTGTCCCTCTGTATATGTCAACCCCAAAGTAGTAGATGCTGTTGCTGCCCAACCCAAATTCCCTTTACTGGGCTGGTACATCCATCCCCAGCAGTTGTGAGTCTTGGCTGCCAACAGCTCAGAGCACTCACAGCAAGAGTATTCCTCGGCCATTGTTGAGTCCTCCTACTCAGATGGCCTGGGAGGTAGCCTTTGCCTTCAATTCTCTGGGAAGACTGTAGGCAAGAATTGACTGATACAGGGACATATAACCGGATCTCCTTTGCCTCAAAATGGGGCAAACATGATGGAGCCAATTATGCTTCACAGTGTCCCATCAGATCAGAGTGAGTCTTTGCCTAGTTTCTTCCTTTTTTTTTTTTATTAGTGGAGGTCTTTATGTCTTTTCCACAAAAGAGGGCTTCGCCTATTGAAGGATTATCAAAAGCAAGGGGAATTTGCAGCAGAATACATATATACATGCACACATACATTCAAACACACTCACATACACACACACTCAGCATCTCAATGCACTACACACACAAACAAAAATGCCCATAACCCAAGCTTTGTAAAATATCATGCTATTAACTCAGCAACTTTTAATAACAAACATGTTTTCTCATTGACGTGTGCTTTTATTCACATTCCCAATGAATAAGTACAATATTCAATTTGTTGCAACCATGGTTTCTCATTACTTTTAATATCAGAAATTTAATCTTTGTCCACCTCTTTACAACCCAAGACCATAACACAGTGTGAATTTTGCATTTTCCAAGGGTTTCTTCTTCTAGATTTCTTTCCTTTCTTTTATTTCAAACTTATTTTTTTCCTGAGATTGCAGCTGAATCTTCTACTGGCTCTCAGGGACCATGGAGCAATAATAAGTGGCTTGGTAGAGAGTTTTATGGAAGACGGCCAGTTCTCCCCTCCAATAGCTCAACCCAAAGAGAATGGAAGGAGAAAAATAGAGCACCCTGGAGGCAAGAATCTTTGAAGAGCTCCTTCTCACTTAGTGAGAATGAGAAAAATTCTATTCATGACTTTTACCACCAGGTTTAGGACTCTGATGAAAAACAACAAGGACTTTGGAATATCTGTTTAAAATGAGTGTAAATATTTACCTGCATATGCTGAAATATTCCTGTGACATTTAGTCTGATGCATACTGCCAGGAGAGAAGCAGGCTTCTGAGCCAAACACAGGAATCTTTTACTTTTTTCTTAATCTTGCCTAGGAGTAGAGCAAACATTTGCAATGATATAAAATGTATTAAATCCACAGACTCTGGCATTCATAACTGGTTATACATAGAGTACTATCACCTTGCTCAGAACCACAATGTTTGCAAACACCACATTCCTTACTGTTCTCACTGTTCTTCAAGAACATCAACAGGGTTATTCATATTATTATCTTCATTATAATTAAACAAGCAGAAATATCTATACACATTTTTCCTAGTGTTGCAACAATCTCAGTATGATTATTAAATTTATACCTCTATTTGTAGAGTGCTTCTTCATTGGCAAAATATTTTTACATTCACAGGCCAAGACACAGTAGGCACTCAAACGTTTTTGAGTCCATCAGTCATTCATGCTTACCATGTGACACTCTCTTTGCTAAGCACTGCACATGCTTTTTCTCATTTCGCAGGAAGATGGACCTTCTGTACCATGAAGGGCTTTGATCACTATGCAAAGGAGTTTGGAGCATACAAGCAGCAAATAGCAGAGATAAGGCCTGAATTTCATGAGTCTATTTAGCTCCCCCTACCACCCCCAGTTTTCCACCCTCACTTTGTGCGTGCGTACATGTGTTGCTTGTGCATGTGTTTATGAATGCACATGAACACACTTTTTGCATTTTGAAGAGGTGGGGAGGTTTGGCAGACTGGATATGAATTTAAGAGCAGTACAAATCACAGAAATGTTTCTATTTTAAATACATTCAGTGACTTGTGTGGGGCTGAGAAAATTTACATAAAGAAAGACTCACTGAAAATTCCAAAGAAGAGAAATTGAATGTTTATAATTAGATTAAAAAAAAATATTTGTGAGTTCATCGGTGCTGCTAAATTGCTTGGATGTTATTTGCTCTTTGCGAGTTGTTAATGTTCCTTGTAGCCATATTTACCAGGATGCTTTTATTTATATTTTAAAGCTGATGATGCTTTGGAACATTCCTTAAGGCCTATTGCCTAAGTGAATGACGCCCAGGACTGACTTAGTGATATTGGGAAGAGAAGGCTCATGTCGATTCTTTCTGCCTGAAATCTGCTCCCCACTTCTTCACTTGGTCAATTTCCATTCATTCTTTAGGTCTCAAAGAAGTCTTTATGGAATTAAGCACTCCAGATATGTACTTTTTTTTTTTTTCCACTCTGTGTTTCTCTTTCATGTAGCTCATCACAATAATAATTCCATAATCATTTATGTAATTGCTTACATAATGTTAATGTCCATTTTCATTCCATATAATGCCTGGCTGCAAGTAGGGTCTGGTTTAGTGCTGGTACCCAGCCTTAATAGACATCCAATAAATGTATGCTGAATGAATTAATAAAAATGAGACTAAAATCAGGATAAATCATCATAATAGCCAATTTGGTGTTTCAATAACTCATCAGCATCCAAAAGATTCCACTAGTATTTGTAAAAAAAAAAAATAACATTATGGCTTTAAGAATGATGGTTTCAATTAACATTTATTAATTATCTACTATGTACCAGCCTCTGTTGTAAGGACATATGCATATTTTCTCATTTAATCTTTGCAACAATTTTATGAGTTAGTTATAATCACTGAGGCAGCTAGCCACCACCAAAGATTTGTGCTCTCTTCGTAGTATAAAGTTGTTGTAGGGAAGTGGCTAGTTTACCTGAGACCTCATTTCTAAGTCCCTTCTTGCATCTTTGTGGAGCTGTGTAAGTAGTTCTGGTAAGGAAACATGTGCAGAAGTGATGTGTAACACTTCAGGGTTGAGGCACTTAAATATCTGGGGTTCCTTCCCCGTGGTCTTCCTCCCCTTTCTGGAATGACTTTGGAGGCAATATGTTGAAGAATGGAAGCCACAGATGGAGGGAATCTGGGAGAAACTCCCAAACCTAGTCAACTTTATTTGACTAGTATGTGAGTAAATTATAATCTTCTACTGAGGTAAAGATGCCACTAGGATTTCAAGGTTTATATGTCACAACATTTAACATTACTTACCCTAAATAATACAGGGACAATTATTATGGCCATCATAGAGTGGAGGAAAGGGAAGCTTGCAGAGGTTATATAACCTCTCCAAAGTTACATGGATGATAAATGAGAAGTAGCAACCCTCAGTAGTAATTCCATAGTTTCTTTTGGGGGAAATTTATATAGCTATCCATTTGGAAATAGGTAGCTTGGGAACTTGAAGTGGTAGCTTGAGAATGTTGGGACATGGCACATCACATGTGATTGAGAAAACTTCAGTTGTCCACCTCAAATAATGGTGGTATGGCTAAGGAAGGCTATGAGAGGCTGTTAAAGTCACACCTCAAGCCACCCCACAGCAGCATAATTGGTTTCATGCATTAGGTATAAATGAGTGCCACGTGGATTACATGAACATCTCTGATCCTCATGGTAACTCTGAGAGACAAATGGTATTGTGCCCATTTTGCAGATGGCAAATTAGAGAGGCTAAGTGACTTGCTTATACATCCATAGTTAATAAGCAATGGAAATGAGTTTAAAGTCTAGATCTGTCCAAATCTGTATATCTCCATTACACTGTGCTCAAAAATGTTTGACTTTGATTAATCTCAAATTAAGGGGTAAATGTCCAAATTCATCTTTTTTACTTTCCAAAGTAGTTCATATTTCAAGTCAATGACTGATATTATTGTCTCTACCATGTTTTACTATCCACTTATTTTGGACCCTTATAAGAATCTAGGCTGTTAGACAGTGTTTTCTTCAATTTCTGAGGAGAATGAGTTTGGTGAAAGAAAGCAGAGCTTGCCTAAAGCCACTCAATCAGTAGGTGACGGGCCTGAGATTTGAGGAGGGATTAGCTAAATCCAAGGCCAGAGGTATTTTAAGTATGTCATAGAGGCAGGGGACTGAGAAAGATCTCAAGGAGTAGATGGGAATTGGTATTCGTAGTAGTGGTTCTCAAAAATCACTGTTGCAAAAGAATCAACTGGGAACTTGTTAAAAATACTAATTACTGGGCCTGACTTCGGAGATTCTGATTCAATATGTATAAAATGATAACTAGGAATCTGTGTTTTTAACAGCTTTCCAGATTACTGTGTTTCAGGTGGATTTCAATTTTATTTCCCAATGACGTCAGTCAGAGCTTCCAGCCTGGACATTCCGTGGGGCTCAGCTTTTGAAATCCTTTATTGCTGTTCCCAGCACTGAGGGAGAAAATGACACATCTCCTTCTGGAAGGAGGCAGAGGCTTGGAGCTTCCAGTCCAGAGCATTCTGCACTTGGCTTCTGTTCTCTGTGTCGATTAGGCCTTTCAAACCAATTACCATTATATATTGCTGAGATTTATAGTCTTTGGTGCTTGAGGTTACAGGACTTCCGTTCTCAGGAAGAAGTTCCATGCCATCACTTCTAATCAGCTCAGCACAATGTGTGATTTCCCCTCTGTATGAGGGCATGATGTTCCATTAGAGTATTAATAGCCAGGCACAATGGCCTCAATTGCATCGCTTGGGGAAACATAAAAATTGCCTTTGGGGGGGCCCAACTTTTTAAAGAATTGACCTTATCAAAATCAAGTCGATGATTCAGCAACTTAACTGGGAAACTTTACTGGGAAAGACACTTTACTAGGCACTATATATTCTTCAAAAAGGACTAAGGGGAAAAAAATGCCTGACTTGAACAGGTAGAGTAGAGTGTATAGAAAGTTGGTCTCTACACTGGGTGGGCAAGATGGTCTTCACTGGGGCTACTATAGGAAAAAGGAAAAACTTCCTCTCAATTTCAAAGTACAAATAGTGAATAGTATAGTTTCTGAGCTATAAATTTATTTAATATTTATTAAATGCTGAATGAATGAATCAATGACCTGATGAGTACAAGACAATTGGGTACATATCTTCCAAAAGCATTACTTCATTCATTTGTTCATCCATCCATCCATCCATCCATCCATCTGCTCATCCATCCATTTATTCAAGCAATTATTGAGTGCTATTTTCTAGTCATTATATTAAGATTGTAAGAGATTCAGATACAAAACCAAATATTCTATTCTCAGAGAATTTATAGACAACTCAAGAAAGATGTGTAATGCTTCTCCATTGCCAACAGAATTAAGAATATCCTAAGACCCTCTGTTCTGCGCTCCTATCCTATATTTTCAACTTCATTTCTTAGTCCTTTTGTCCAACATAAACTAATTTACGTACCTTTGCACTTTCTGCATCCTCAGACTAAAATGCCCTTCCTTCTTCATCACTCACATTGGTGTTTGTCCAAACCCCATGCTTTCTTCTAGGACTTTTGGGAAAACCCCTATGTCATGAAGTCTTCCCTGACCCTCCCATTAGGTAAAATAATTCTGTCCTTTGAATGGCCAAAACAATTCTTAACATTAGTGGGCATAATTATTCTCTGTCCTTTCTCACAGATATTTTTGCTAATTGGTTCTCATCTCATGAACTTTGAGCATTAATGATTGAAAAATAAGAAAGCCTCAATTGTCTTTATAACTCTTGGAATGCCTTGTCAATATTAAGAGCCCAGAAATATCAATGAATTTAATAGAAGAAAACTCTAGTAGGGTAGAATTATATCTTGTGTCCTGCTACTAAACATCTACCCTAATTCTGAGCTCTGTTGGCAATAACCATATTAATAACAATAGTATTGATAGTACCAATGTATTGAATAAGTTTACTCTTGCTAGGTATTATTCTAGTTATTTTATATTATTTATTTAAGGTACCCTTAATGCCACTTTGTTGAAGTAGCTCTCATTATCTTCCTTTTAGAGGTGAGCATCCGCTGCCTAAAGCTATGCATAAATTGCCTGAGGCCACCAAGTTGTGAGTTCAAAGACCCTATGTATACACTCCAGGGTCTATGCTCTTATGCCTTAGCAGATACCATATCCCTCACCCCTGCTATTTGACTAGATTTCACAGACTGTCAGCTACACATAGCAAAGCATTCTTTCTTATGAGAGTTAGTTTTGAGGTTGTCTTGGACATGGGAGATCAGGAAGGGAAGAACAAACTCACTTCCCTGCTGAGGAAATGTGCACTCTGAAAAGCCATGGGGAAAATCAACACAACTAAATTAATGGTTTATATGTTTCTTGACTTGGGCAAATGCCACCAATGAATGAAAAATGGTCTGAGATCCGTGTGGAGTAATGAATATACTGCCCTTCTAGGAAGGGAATCTTTCTTGAGCCCAGGATAAGTTTTATCCCATTTTAAGATTTGGTTCTTTATAACCATGTTCCTTTACTCACTCCTATGGAAAACAGATGGCCTTCCTTCCTCCCTCCCTCCCTCCTTCCTTCCCTCCCTCCCTCCCTTCCTTCCTCTTTCCAACAGGATTTTGTGGAATATTCATGAAAAGCCAGACTTCTGCAAGATAGTTGTAAATGAGAGTTAAGAATTAACAAATGACTATGATTACTGGGTCATTATATAGACGCTTTTTTCCCCCAGTATATTATAAAATAGCCAAAAGTTAATATCTGAAATTACTGAAAGACTAGCCTCACCCTTGTTTATAGTTACTATTTTGATGGTTACTCAAATGGTTACTCCTTGTTTATGGTTATTTTAAACTGGTCTTGTTTATATTTGCTATTGTAATGGTAATCACTCCACCTTCCCTTGTTTGAATCCATAAAAACCCTAAACTCCTGAGTGAGACTTGGAGAGACTGATTTTAGGCAGACAGACCCTCTGATCTCCTTGCTATGCACTAGCAATAAACTTTTTCTCTCTTTTAAACCCGGATGGGTTGTCTCAAGAATTGGTCATTTGAAACTCATCGGGCAGAAAAACCCACATTTGCTCAGTAACGTGAGGAAATGTGAGGGAAACCAAGATTTACTGAATACTTACATTTAGTTAGGCATTTTCATATGTGCTCTGTTTTCTAACCTTCAAAAGAACCTTAGTAAGTAGACATTATTGTCACCCTGTTTTCCTCTCTTAATATAAATTAAGCATGGTTAAGTGACTTGTTCAAGGTCATACACTTGGGAATAGAGGAGTCAGGATTCCAAGCCAAATCTGCCTCTTAAAGCCCAGATTCTCCCCACTCCACACGGGAGCAAGCACTTCATCACAGTCCAATGTAGCAGAAACAATGCGACAATAGACGGGAGCCTAAGGTTCTGTAGGAGCAACTGCTAGGGAGGAGGGAGGATGGACAAGGAGGCTGGGGGTGGAAAGAATTTACAAAGGAAGAACTCAGGCCCAGAAAGGGCAATAACTCACTCAAAAACATGAAGTTTTTCATGTGTCAGAGATGGGGTTGGTGCTGAGTTCTAATGTCAAATCCAATCCATGTGGCACATCACTGGGCTACTCACTCACCATCATTTGAAATTTATATTCTAAAATTTTAGGACTTGTTTCCATCCAGGCACGGGTTACATTGGTACCTCCTCCTTGGAAAACACAGGGCATCCTAGAAATTGGAGTCAAATCTCAGTTTTCACATATTTTGTATTAGATGTTTATTTTTGTGCAGGCATGTGTGTGGGGAGATATATTTCCCTAGCCTAAAATATGCTCTGAATTAGTTGCTGAAAACTCAGAGCCATTGGCTTAGAATCTATTAAGGGAAGAAAAAGAGGCCTGAGAGGTAGAGGACATAGGCAGCTTTCTGTCCACTTGTGCTCTGATGTCCTTAGAAGGGTTTGTTTGGATGGGATCAGTGAATGCAAAGGACGGGATGCTGTTCTTCCAAAGTCCCTCCAGCACATGTGTCCAACACGGCTCCTGCCTGCCCTATCTTCTTAACTATGTAACAAGCAGTTTCTGCCTACTGGCTCCTCCCTGCATTAAGGCAGCCCCCGTCTTTCTAAAAGTCTCCTTTATATAAAATCGAACCTGGCATGCTCAAGGAAAAATTAGCTACCCATATCCCCACAGATGAATAAAAATCTGGGCTTGTTTACTGTTTTTGCAGATGACCATCAATTAGAAAAAGGCAAGAAGGGTTGGGCTTTGTCTTCTAACTCAAGAACATCTATGAGGAATCCACACACTTTTCCTGTGCAGTGTGGCTAAGAGATGAGGTGCTATGACAGGCTCCATCGAGGTCAGGAGTCCTGGTTTGGGACAATTCTGGAATGGGAGGAAATCTTATTCCATTGATAGTTTTTTCTTTGCTTCAAAGAGCAAGACGTGTGGAGAAGCCACTAGGTAGGTAGTGAATCTCCTCTCTGTCAAACCAGAAGATAGCTGGTCTGAAGTTTTGCTAAAATGATAAAAAGCCATGTAAGTGAAGTCAGGAAATCTCGGTTTTACACCTGGATGACCTCTGTCTAGTCACTATTAGAAAATGATTGGATTAGGTCAGATAAGATATGGCCTATGTCTGACCTGTGTGCTGCCTCTGATATCTTCCATCTCATGGAAGACGTCACTAGTCTATTGTGAATGCCCCTGCCTTGCAAGAGTGTAGTTCAGGATTTTGCTGAACTAGAAGCAGCTATAGAGCAGCTATTAAAACATATTGTTCATCTCCAGAATAGATAATCTATTACATCCCTTTAGAGTTTTCTCTTTATTCTATTGCCAGGGAAGAAGTATTCCTCTTCATTCTACATGCACATTTTCCTTTGGAAAGCATGTCCCAGCCTCTCCCAATCAGTGGAAGTGTGTCTCGGTTGTGTTCTTTTCAAGTATGTATGAACATATCCACAGTAAAATTTCAGCAACTTTATAAAATTTGCAGTTAGTGTAGATAAGAAACCAAACATTTGGATACTAAGCAGAAAACCATTTGAAGTGGTGCACGTGATCCATCAGAATCCAAACACTTAGGTGGCAGCCTCACAACAGACTCTCAAAATGCCCTTTCTTCTGATGTTTCAGGTCATCCAGCCATACACATGAGCAAGGAACATGCTCCAAAAATGATCCAAGCCTTTTCAGCCTGGTTAATTCCCATAAATTGTGTCACTAAAATGGGTCAATATTCAGAGGTAAGAGATAAAATGATTTCTTTTTGACATGCTTTCCTTTACACATACCCAGATGAGGTCTGGTATATAGACAAGGTAGGAGCACTGGACAGGGAGTCATAGGATGTGGGTTTTGGTTCACAATCTATCCTTGCCTTGTTATCAAACTCTGATCCTCTCCTTTCCTTCTTAAGATGTACAGCCCTAGTTGCTGCTGAGTCCCCAGTCCAACTCCTCTTCTATGATTCTATTAATCTCTTCCTTGGCTGCTGCTTTTTTTTTTTTTTTAAAGATTACAATTTTATTGCCCCATAGGTCATTAACCAGCTTTGTACCTGTTAGCAAATTCAGTTCAGCATTTATTTGACAGACACACACATTTCTATTCCTCAAATTCTCCTTTGAGCCAGCTTGTCATCTTACTGGCTCCCTCATTAATTAATGAGTTAAACAAAAACTTTGACACATGCTCATTCTATGTTTTTATGAGAGTCATGTTTTAGACTTTTTGGAAATTATATTTGGACAAATATATCCTTTATTAGAAACAAAACAAAACTTTGAGAGCAATGGGTGATTTTTTTACAGCGAATTACATTTGCGTTATGTATACATGTTAGACTAATATTGAAATTAATATTCCCTGAGTACATATCAGCCAGGAGTGAAGAAAGGAAGCACACCTGGGCTGGGGCAGAATCTGGGTCTGATGGGATTAGCAATCCTTTCTAAGAAGTAATTAACATGCCTGATAAAATGCTTGAGCAAATTTTTTTTTTTTTTTTGAGGTACTGGGGCGAGGGATTGAACCCAGGACCTTGTATGTGGGAAGTCGGCACTCACCCACTGAGCTACATAGGCTCTCCTGAGTTGTGTTTTCATTTATTTGTTTGCTTTTTGTTTTTTTGTTTTTAGGAGATACCGGGGATCGAACCCGGGACCTCATGTGTGGGAAGCAGGCGCTTAACTGCTTGAGCTACATCCACTCCCCTGAGCAAATTTTTGATAGATCTTAGATTAAGAATCCTTCTGAAGGATTAAGGTTACCAACTGTGGCAGTTTGGTATTATTTATGAATTCCAAAAAGAGATAACGATTGTGTTTGTAAATTGGTCTGTTCCTCTGGGCGTCATGCCCCTTTGATTGTATTAAATTCAGAGGTTTCACTTTTACTTTATTAAATCAAGATGAGGGCTTTGATTTGACCACATCATTAGGGCATGCAGCGTTGAGTCCCCATCCCCTTGGTGGGCTAAATAAATGGACGCTCATTCAAGAACATGAAAGTAGATACATGGAGAAATACACAGAGGAAGAGAGACAGCTCCATAGACACGGCAGAGGCCCTGGGAAGAGAGACGAGCCTGATAGTTTGCAGCTGAAGAGAACAAAGCAGCTGAGAAGCCCTGAGAGTCGAGCCTTAGGCCACCCTACAGCTGAGATTGGAAGATGCTGGGACCACGGAGTCTTAAGAGGGAAGAGGAAGGCTGAACCCTCACAGAGGTCACCCATCATCTCTCATGAACATGTAGCCCAATGACTTTGGGTAAGAAAGTACCACTTATGGTACCTTGAGTTGGACTCTTTTTTTAAAAAAGATTTATTTTTATTTATTTAATTTATTTCTCCCCCCGTTGTTGCCTATGCTCACTATCTGCTTTCTGTTCGTCTTCTATTTTAGGAGGCACCAGGAACCGAACCCGGGACCTCCCATGTGGTAGGCGGGCACCCAACTGCTTGAGCCACATCTGCTTCCTGAGTTGGACTCTTTAGGGCCTTGTAAGCTTTCATCCCAAATAAATACCCTTTATAAAAATCAACAGATTTCTGGTACTTTGCATCAGCACCCCTTTGGCTGACTAATATACCAACCCAGGTGACAACCTAATAATCTTTAAGCAGGACTCCTTTTATCCCCCTATAAATGCCTCTACTAAGCAAATATTTCAGTTGGCTTGTTCAGGAACTCCTGCCCTTATAGCAAGTTTGATATAAAACCTCAGCACACGCTTGCCTTAGAAGCTGTTTTAATGCATATTGCCACGCAGGGGAGCTGAGATATTTGTGAGCACTGAAAACCATCTTATCAACTGCTCCAGGACCACAAATACAGAAGAAATGGTCCATCGCAGCCTTTGTGGGTTCAACAAAAGCATGTTACAAGTTTCTTTTTTGATCAGGTTATTAAAATGCTAAAGCAGGGGAATGCTATATTTATAACCCCTGGGTTTCAGTATGGTACTTGATAAATGTCTCAGGAGAGCCTTTGAACAGGATGGAGAAGCAAGAGATGGGCACTATTTCAGGTGCTGAATTCAGTGTCATGCAAGTAAACAGCTTTATCCACAGAATACTCTCAAGTGGATCTGTATCATCAGGAGTTTTAAGGGCACAGATGGAATTTTTTTCTTACACTGACTTCAGCATAGAAATAAATGAAGCATATTTCAAATATGTGAATGAAGTGAAGGTAACTGATATGGTGGATACCAGTAAAGATCCCCAACTAGCCCAACGAGCTGGAATGATGAAATTTAACAGCAGAAATGTGAAGTCTTGCTCGCAGGTTAAATAAATCAACTTCGTAAGTACAGGAAGGCAACAGCAGTGTGTGTGTGTGTGTTTGTATGTGTGACAAAGGATCAGTTTTAGTTGACAGCAGGTGTCTTATAAATCCACAAGAGATGTGGCTGCCAAAAGTTTTCTGGGGACAGTTTCTAGAATGAGAGAGTTGAGAACTCTCTTCCATCCTGCCCTCATCAGACCGAATCAAAAGAACTGTGTACAGTTCCAGACATGGAGATAACCTGGAAAGTCTTGGCTGGAAACTGCATCTCCCAAGGAACTGTGGAAGGGGCTGGGGATCTATAACCTGGGGAGCCATGCCAACTTCCTCAAAGTGGGAAAGATGGTGCACCATGTAAAGGGACTCAGTCTGTTCTGTTTAGCTCATTGGACGAAACAATTGCTGGCAGTTACAGGAAGGCCAACTGCTGCTCTCTGTGAGAAAGGACTTCCCCGAAGTTCCCCGTCCTCAATTGAAGAGAGTGAGCAGTGAATTCAAGAAGTTGGACATGAGGTTGGGGATAAGAGAAGAGTTTCATCCATCAGAAGAAGCTGGACTTTGTCTTTAAGCTCCCTTCCAACATCAGTTCTGTGTGTGTGTGTGTATACCTATCATCTATCTAGCTAGCTAGCTAGCTAGCTAGCTATCATCCATCTATCATCTACCTATCTATCATCTATCTATCTATCTTTCTATCTATCTATCATCTATCTATCTATCTATCATCCATCTATCATCCATCTCTCTATCTATCTATCTATCTATCTATCTATCTATCTATCATCCATCTATCATCTATCTATCTATTTATCTATCATCCATCTATCTATCTATCTATCTATCTATCATCTATCTATCTATCTATCTATCTATCTATCTATCTATCTATCTTATAGGCTGAAATTCTAAAATATAGCAGAAGGTAGTGCTCTCCAGGAAATCCTGACCATCCTGCCAGAGACAGGGACAGGTTCTGCCCTTTAAACTCACAGAGAGCATGGAAGTTTTGTTCATATCGAGCTTACTTCCTGTCATAGCAGAACAGGGCTTACTCAGGCAGACAAATTTGGTCATCCCACTACCATGTTTAAAGCCCAAATTTCCCTTTAACTATGAGTTTTCCAACAAGACATTTTATTTTATTTATAATTTTTTTAACAGGGCATTTTCTTACAGTAATATCTGGCCTGGACGTTTCCCTCTCTGCCTCACAGGGCCCCTCTGCTTCGTCCCCACCCTTCCTGGCAAGAGTAGGAAGTGTGTGCCAAGCAGGAAGCCGACACAAAGGCTGGCACCAACCTTCCTTTAGTCTGGTCGGGCTTGGTTCTGTCTGGATTGAGGCCTCAGACTGTTCCGTGTGACACAGAAAGCAGAAATGAGCCCTAAATAACCTGAAGGCAGCAAACTGAAGTTTTGCAGATGCTCACCCATTTCAGTTTTGCTTTGAATGCCTCAGAGAGGGTGAAAGGCCAAAATGTCCAATGGTGTTCAAATTTTTCTGGGCATTGGAATCCCCTGGGAAGCTCTGAAATATCCCAATGCTTAACCCACACCCAGACCAATTACAATAGAATCTGTGGGCAAGGCCCAGGCACTCGGATTGTTTACGTGATGCCTACACACAGCCACATTTGAGAACCAGTATCTAGCTCAGGGCTTCTCAACCTGAAGTGCCAATGTACCAGCTGGGGATCTCGCTAAAATGTAAATTCTGATCCGGCAGATCTGGGGTGGGGCCTGAGACTTTGCATTTCTAACAAGCTCCCAGCTGCTGCTGATGCTGCTGGTCCATGAACAAATCTCTAAGCGTCAAGACTCTAGCCAACTGACTACCTAAACTCAGGTTTACTAGCTGGATGATTTTCCAGAGGGGTTACAGAAAGCCTAGGGTTATCTATAACCTGACCAAGCATTAAAGAGCAATTTTCTCTGTTCTGTGAGATAAACCCATGTTATAACCAAGGAGCATTTCTTGCCTTTTGGGCTGCATTCATCACTTGCTATTCATAGATGTCGAGGTTCTGGTTCATTAGCTCCAAGACTGCTTACAAGTGGTGAAAGCTAAGGTTCACACTCAAGATGGACTGGTGCTCTTACACAGCAGCCATGTAATGTTCAGCCACATGATGTTCAGGCACTACTCCACGCCATGGACTCCCAGGGCAACCACGGAATAACTGCAGAGGAAAAGAGCAAGCTTGTTGCTGGTTCCAGACACAATGCAGGCCGTAAACCTGCACACCTCCCTGGCCTCCTCCTCGGTGTCTGGGCTTCCAGCCTCCACCACTCCAGGCTCCTTCCCTGCCGTGGTCAGAGCAGCAGGTCTGAAAAGGCACACCTGGTTGTGTCTCCCCTGCTCCAACACCTTCCAAGATTCCCTAAGGCCCTCAGGTAGAGGTTCATGCCCAGCTGTCCAAGGCCTCCAGAGCTCTGCCCCGGCTTCTCTCCAACACCTACGTGCCCCTTGTGAGTGTGCTCCTTGGCTTCTGGATGGACATTCCTGGATTGCTTTAGATGCAGATTCTCTGCATCCTCAATGGTTTGAAATTTAGGGGAGAGAGACATGCTCCAAATATCCCCACTTTTTCTTACCTTTAATATTCAAACAAATTAACTTTTCATAAGGTGCTCTGTGACCCTGATTTGTATAAGCAGGAGGTTTCTGAACTTTTAATTAAGAATGTATTGCAATACATACTATGGTGTTTTTGTTGAAGAACTTGCTATGAGGTCTGCCCACTTTGAGATTTACCACTTCATTCTTTTAACTATAGTCTCACCACCCAAAATGTTATTTTATGTTTCATATATCTAAATGCTGTACATCCATTAAAGCCCAGTGCTTCATCTTTTCTATGAAGCCATTCTTGGCCACACGTGTCTGAATTATTAACCTCTGTTAGACACTTATTTATGGACAGTCTTTCTGCCTTTATTGTTATTTCACCCTTTTATTATTCATACATCTATTTCCCACTTTATATTTGAGGAGGCACAAATATAATTCAAAAAAGGACCACCTGTTAAATTTCATGCACTGCAATAGATATGGGGGTACTGAGATTAGAGTGATTAGGGCTATACATCCAGCACCTTGCAGAGATGACTCTGAAATCCAATATTGTATGACTCAAAAAGGAACACTTCTTTTATTATTACACAGGTTACCTCTTCTTTGCCACAAAATTTTAACTGGTAGGGGAAAAAATAGTAGCATAGTAAAAAGTGGAGAAGAAGGTGGGAAAGGAGAGGGTTAGTACTAGAAAGAGAAAAAAAGTGTATATTTTTAAAAATCTTGATTAAGTAAAGTTATACAATTGAGTGCCAAAATTAGCATTGAGCTTCCTGGAAGCCTAGGCAAAGAAAGAAACATGATGGATATGTATCTCTTGGCATCTAGTTAGAAGAAAATATAGATACATATGTTGTCTTGGATCCTACTTCTGAGATGAACTTGTCACAAAGACCACTGAGCAATGCATTGGAAGAAGTTTTCAGTACGCCTTTGATCAAGAATGCAGAATATGTTCTGCAAACATCTGTTTTTTATAGTAACAACAGCCTGGATGAACACCAAGAAAATAGTGCTAAATCGTACATAATTACATAAAGGCAATTCTTTAGGGGGCTGGGAGAACATGGTCCAAGCATATAACTTTCTGCTGACCTGGATTAACATGGAGATAAAGTGTGGAGAATTTTAAGGTTTGAATAGTTAGCAGGCCCTTAACCCAGTATTTCCTTGAGATGGTAAAAGTTTTGTTTTGTTTTACATGAAAATTTTATAATTGATGTTTTTTATTAAATGCTAATATGAGAAATATTACTAATTGTTCTATAATTATAGTTAAATAGTTATTTTGCAAAAGCCTGCCTGTAAGACTCAGTGATATATTTGTAACTAGTAGGAAGTATTGAGAAAAATAATCTGGTGCATAAACTCATGGCTTTAGTGTTCTTTGGGGAAGGAAGTGGTCAAATGTGCTTTCTCAGAGGAGGTGACATTTGAACTGATAACCATTGTACAATTAAGAGAAATCAAGTGCCACTCTAGAGGTTCAAAATATCAAGATATCTCAGAAGATAAAGTGACCAACTCTTTGAGAACAGGTCACAGTTGAGGTGACATTTGAAATATATATTGAAGGGTGAGTATTCCTAGCAGACAAGAGGGAAGGGCCTTCCCAGAAGAGGAAACTGCATATTCAAAAGCACGGAAGCCTGAAACATAAAACAGCAAATCATATTCAGATAATTTCAAGTTGCTTGGTGTAGCCAGAGACTGCCTATGTAGGAAAGGAGCCAAAATCGAGGCTAGAGGTTAGCAGAGTCAAAAGAGGAAAAGACAGACTATAAATATCTACAAACACTTTGAAGAAAATGCAAAACAGGACAAATACTAGTCAGTTCTCTGCTTCTGTTAACAGTCTCCAGCCAAGGATCTGCTTAGACTAATGCCTTCACCCCAAAAGAAGGGAAGATACTAAAAGAAGAAGAAAGAGGGCAAAATGGGTTGGGTTTCTTTAGTGAATGCCAGAAGAAAAGGAGGGACTTTATTCTTACTGTAATTTTCTGACAAAGGGCTAATAAGCAGAAAAATAAATTGTTAAGAAAATGTTTTCACAGAATACTGGTATATTTCACACTCCCAGACAGCTGTTGAGATATTTAAGAGAAATTTGGACTTCATTTTCTCTCATAATTTCATGAGACTACCCAAGGCCCAGTTTCTTTATCAGTGTGGAAGGAGATTGTTCAAGAAGCATGATCTGAAAAGCTATAGGAAAGTTCTTCATTTAAATACCTCTGTCATAGCCAAGTAATTAACAGCATTAGTAAAGGAACTTCAGGCATTAATAACCATTCAGGAGTCATATTGACCAGAGTCCAATTTCACCCACGACCGTCTGTCCCACCTCTCCTTGAGGGTTTTGGATGTATACCCTTCATGAGAAGTCCTATTATTTGCTAGGCAGTTCCAGATAGTGAAGCCATTTTCCATGATTGACGAGGGTCTGTTAAACTGCGACTTTTTTTCTGTCCTAAGTGCATCCTCTTCCTTCACCATAATTATTCCTCACATACTGGAAGATAGTATTCCACATATGTCCTTTTTCTATAAGGTTTCAGAATGGACAGTTGTATTCATCAATATGGCAAGGATATAGGAAAATAACTTTCATTTATGGAGCACATCAGACCATGTTCTAATGCTTTTTATGCTTGATATTTTATTAAATCCTAATTTCAACTCAGAAAAGGAGGGCATGATTATCCCTTATTATAGATGAGGATATTGATTTTCCAATGAGGTTTTTAAAAAATGTGTCTTGTAGCTCTGTGAGTAAAAGATGGTTCCAGAATTTAAGTTCAGATAGGTCTGATTCAAGAGATCAAGCTTTTTTCTGATATACCAAACTGTACTTGATTTTCACCTACTTGGACTTTTCTTAACTTTTAATTGACTTACTCACTTAGTCATATACACCTAAGGTAGGAAGTTCAGTTATGGATACAAATCTGCTTACTATTCAAAATGTTTGATATCACACTTATTTTGAGTCATTTTCTAGGAAATGCAATACCCAGAGGACAGGACACATTTAATCTACTTTTTTCCTAATAACCAATGGCACTTTTAAAAATATTATTTTGTTAAGAAAATAAGCCTTTTTGGGCAGGTCATTTCAAGTTAAGTGCCTCATTTCATTCTCTGCAGGTAGGGTTATAGATTGGATATACTTTATCAAAGGCCAGATTGACAACAGACATCAAAGCTTTAATATTCTGCATATGCTTTAATAGAACAAAATATTCATTTCTCTATTCATACATTCAGTAGGTATTAGTTGAGCATTTACTACGTATAGTAATTATTCTAGCTTTTTAAGACACAAAGATGAATGATTCATGGAGCTTACATTCTAGTGTGGGGTGACAAACAAATATTTATAACATAATAAAAGGATTTATGCTATGAAAAAATCAAGATATTCATGGCATAAGGATGAAGAGAGAGTAATAGGAGGGTAGAACTATTTTAGAGAGTTGGAGCAGAGATTAGAATAAGGTGAAGCTGGGAGTCATATGAAGATCTAGGAGAACAGTTTATTGCAGAAGGAAAAGCCACTACGAAAGTCCTGAGATGGGCATGAGCTTTTCTCATTCAAGACAAGATTGAATATTGTCAAGATATCATTGTGGATTCATTGCAATCCCAATAAAAAATTCCAACAGCCTTCTTTGAAGAAATGGAAAATCCAATCATCCAATTTATATGGAAGGGTAAGGGGCCGTGTACAGCCAAAATCATCTTGAAAAAGAAGAAAGAAGTTGGAAGATTCATACTTCCCGATCATAAAACTTATTACAAAGCCACAGTAATCAAAACAACATGGTCCTGGCACAAGGTCAGATATATAGACCAATGGAACAAAACTGAGAGTTCAGAAATAAACCCTCACATCTATGGCCAATTGATTTTTGACAAGGGTGCCAAGTCCATTAAGTGGGGAAGGAATAATCTCTTCAACAAATGAGCTGTGAAAACTAGATGTCCATATGTAAAAAAATCAAGGTGTCCCCTACCTCACACCATTTACCAAACTCATCTGAAAATGGATCAAAGATTTAAATATAAGAACCAGAACAATAAAAGTTTCACAATAAAACATAGGGAAGCATCTTTAGGTCATTGTGTTAGGCAATGGTTTCTTAGACTTCATTCCCAAAACATGAGCAAAAAAAGAAAAAAATAGACAAATGGAATCTCATCAGAATGAATAACTTTTGGGTATCAAAGGACTTTATCATGCAAGTAAAAAGACTAGCTACACAATGGGAAAATATTTAGAAACCGTATATTGATATCACACTTATTTTGAGTCATTTTCTGGGAAATGCAATATCTGATAATGGTTTCATATCTAGAATATATAAAGAAACCTCAAAACTCAACAACAACAAAAAAGATAAACAACCCCAAGTAAACAATGGACAAAAGTCTTGAATAGACATTTCTCCAAAGAGGATACACAAATGGTCAAAAAGTATACAGAAAGATGTTTCACATTATTAGCCATTAGGGAAATGCAAATCAAAACCACAATGCGATACCATTTCACACCCACTAGAATGGCTATTATTTCAAAAAGTGGAAAATAACAAGTGTTGGGGATGATATGGAGAAATAGGAACACTTGTTCATTGTTGGTGTGAATGTAAAATGGTACGGTCACTCTAGAAAACAGTTTGGTGGTTCCTCAGAAGTTAAGTACAGAATTACCATCTGACTTACCTAGCAATCCCACCTCTAGGTATATACACAAAAGAATTCAAAGCAGGGACTTGAACAGATATTTGAACACTGTTATTCATAGAGGCATTATCAACAATTGTTAAAAGATGGAAGCAACTCAAGTATCCATCAACTGATGAATGGATACACAAAATGTGATATATACATACAATGGAATATTATTTAGCCATAAAAAAGAGTGACGTTCTGATCCATGTGACAACATGAGTGAAATTTGAAGATACATTAAGTGAAATAAGACAGGCACAAAAGGGCACATATTATATGATCTCACTGATATGAATTAGAATAAGCAAACTCATAGAGTAGAAAATAGAAAACAGTTTATCAGGTGCTAGGGTGAGGGTAGGGAATGGGGAGTTAATGCTTAAATTGTAGAGTTTCTATTTGCAGTGATGGAAAAATTTTCATAATGGATGGTGGTGACAGTAGCATGTAATTCACAGCCCTATATTAAATATTTGTATGTGGTTAAGTGGAAAATTTTAGGTTTTATATATGTTACTAGAATAAAAACTTAAAAAAACAAAAAAAAAACCACATAGGACTGTATAACAAAAACAGGGAACCCAAATGCAAACCATGGCCTGTAGGTGATAGTACAAACAAATGTACCACATAATGCAAGGTGTTAATGGTAGGGAGAGGGGAGGTATATGGGAACTTTGTATTTTCTGCATGATTTTTCTGTAAATCTATAACTTCTCAAATAAATCAAAAGCATTATGATAAATTAAAGAAGTTAGTTGCAAAGAACTCCATATGGTATGATTGGATTTATATGAAATGCCTAGAAAAGGTATATCTATAGTATCAGATAGCAGATTAATAGTTGCCTAGGGGTGGTGGTGGGAACAGGTATTGACTGTAAATGAGCATGTTTTGGGGGATGATGGTATGTTCTAAAACTGGATTGTGTTGTTTTCACAGCTCTGTAAATTTACCAAAACTTACTGAATTGTATACTTATAGTGGACGAATTTATCATATGTGAATTGTACCTCAATAAGGTCTTTATACAACAAGAACAACAAAGAAACAGCAAGAGAGCCAGCATGGCTAGAGTGGACTATGCCAGATGGGGGCACAAAGGGGAGGGAGATCATAGACATAGGTGAGGGCTAGATCACATTGGACTTTGAAGGTTTTGGAAACTTCAAAGCTTCAAAGCTACTTGATTCTGAGTATTCTAGGAGCAGGGGATTGACATGATCTAATTTATATTTTTAAAACTTTTCTCATTCTGCAAGTGGAAAATAAACTCGAAGTCCTGTAAAAGCAGGAAAACCAATTGTGAAGATATTGCAGTGATGAAGGGGAGATATGTGCTAGGATGATAAACTAGAAATAATGGACTAGGGTGATAGACCAGGGGGAGATGGATGCGAGTGATGTACAAGAGTAATGGACGAAGTAATGGACCATGGGCGGGGAAGGAGATGGGTTTGTATAACAGACTGGAGAGAGGTAGGCTAGTGTGATGGGCTGGGGTGTGGATTATGGAAGAGACAGAGAGGCAGAGATGGAACTGGTGGGCAGTGCTGGAAATTGGGAAAAAATTTGAAGGTGGAGTTGGCAGGATTTGCTAATGTATTGGCTGTGGGACTGCGGCACTGATTTCAGTTCTAGAAATTTTTCCTAAAATGATACTCATGGATGTCCTCAAAGATGTGGTTATAAGAATGACCATGGTTGAAAATAGCAAAATGTTAGAAATAACCTCTACTTCTAAAAATCAGGACCTAGTTAATAAATTATGAAATATCCAGGAATGGTAAAAATCAGAAGGTTAGCTGATATGTCTGGGTAGTGGGAGTTTTAGTGATTTTTTCACTTTCTTTTTTGCTTATCTGAATTTTCAAATCTGTTTAAAATGAGATGCTTTTATTTTGTAAAGCAAACAAAAAAGTTATGTTTTAAAAGTAAACCTGTCCTTATTTGACTGTGTTTCAGCACAGCAGTCTACTGACTTTCCATTTAAATGTACCCCAAGAGCTCAGCTGTTGGACATCCTGTGAGGACTTCACGAATACTCATGATAGATTTACAATGTAGCAATATGAGCCCAAACTGAGACTGTCACTGAGATTCATACATGTCTGGAGAACTGGCTGGGTGCATGATTATTTATACGTGTGGTTTGCATTGGTTAGAGTTGGGGGAGCAGGGAAGCCTGCAGAGAAGGAAGAAAGGGGAATGGTAAGAAAAACTGAGGGACTGTGATGCCTCTGGCATGGTCCAGGGACTTATATTGTTGGAGCTATTTACTCAACTCAAAGTTTAGAATTTTAAGGATGCCTGGGAATGCAGAGCATCCGGAAGTACCAGTTTTGGGAGCATCCAGATAAAATAGCATCTATAAGTGCTGCGAGTCCCTCTGCGAGTGGATTCACCATCACGCAACATGAATGAGGGGGAAGTGGAAAAAGGAAGGGAAGAACATGGTGGAGTCCACAAAGTACCTGGAGCTGATGGACTTGTTTGTGAACCCATGTATGAAACCTCCAGCAGACTTAAGAGTTAACGTGTTGAAATTTGGAGTTGGAATCCTTTGTTATGCAGAAGAAAATATAGAATATTATTTTTAATGTGATCCTATTTGTACACAAAGGGCAGTATAATGCAGGGAAATTGAGATTACAGTAGAATAAAGAGTCAGACCTCACACCAATCACAGAGATGGAGAAGACATTGAAGGTTTTCTAATGCCTTTACTCAACTCCACAGTCAGCCAAAAGGCTGGTTTCTCATCTCTCAGTTGCTACTTTGATGGGGACTATTGACTCCTTCTTTGATGTATAAAGGGAGTCTCATTTATCTCCTCTCCCCAAAATGATGAGCGGGGCTGAAAAGCTAGTCTGTGCTCTACTCACCAAGCTATGTGGCCCATGCCCCCCACCCTTTTATTTTTGATTTGCCAAAAGAGGGATGTTTTAAAAACTAGTTTCCTCCCAAAGCATATTTCCTCCTCCTCCTCCTCCTCCTCCTCTTCCTCCTCCTTCTCCTTCTTGTTCTTCCTGTTATTCACTCAAAGTCAACCCTGAACATGGGTCAGGTTTTTGAATTTTGGTCTTGGCTAAGGATCCTCAGGTTAGGAAGGAATCCACACAATTCTAGCCTCTTTAGGCTGAAATGACGAAAGTGCAAAAACAAACTAAAAATGGTAAGCAAGCACTCTGAAACAGGTGCTGTGCTAGGCATATTTCATTTAGCATCTCATTTAACCTACACAATATTCTTTGATGGTGAACTTTATTCTAGTGCAGTAATTATGAAAACTGGAGTGCTTAAAACTGGAATTCTTATACCTGGAAGACAGCAGACTCAGGTCACCAACTTGTGTTTATTCCATACTATTTCTTGGATTTGCTATAAATAGTTGTTTTGGATTTTATGATTGTTAAGTTCTCACCATTGGATCTCTCCTTGGTCATTTCACTGGATTCCACTCTCTTTAGCAAACAGTTTTCTGTTTCTTCATCAAATAAATAGAATGTTCTACTCATTTCTGTCTAGTTGGGTGACATAGAACATTGCCAAACAATTTCAACTCTGACAATTCTGGAAAAGATCTTATCTTTGCAACATAAGCTATCTTTCTAATTTTAATTGCTCCATTCTTATGATAGTCTCTCCTAGCTCCAAGAATCCTTGATTCTATCATACAATCCGTCAATACATCTAAGCCATTTTAACAAATGCCCTTCCATTTTAAAAAGTCATCTTCTATTCCCCAAATTATTTCATGGTCTTGGATGTCTCCAATATTTATTTACAACCTTATTTCTCTCCAGAAACCCCGATCAAATCCAACAGGCAGCCTAACTCTATATCTCTTTGATAGATATGCACACAAACAGATTCACATAATTACATAGAACTTGTTCCTATTTCTCTCTCTACAGCTGGTTTCCAAAGGTTTCTTGTATATTTGTTTTATTCCTCCAACTTGAATATAAAGTCCTGATGGAAATGTTGTGTACATAGAAGTTATTCAATAAATGTGTGTTGATTGATTTTACTTCTTTTGGTACATAGCACCCCATGCCCACACTATACCTGCCCCTCTCCTGGTCACCTAGTTAAATAGGCTCCTGATAAATACTTACTGAATGAAATAATGAACCAGCACCAACTAAATATGAGGTGCTATTGTAATAATTGGCTGGTTCAGACAGATACTTGGATACCATGTGGAACTCTGTGGCAGCATAGGAATGCCACTGGATATATGGAGGCCTGGCAGAGAGCAATCTGTGGTTTGATCTGGGCAAAAGAGGGTGAGGGTGGGAGTGGGAAAAATTGAGTAGGAGCCGTTTTGTCTGGGAAGACATAGAAGACCTGAGTAGGGAAGGAAAGCAGTTAAATAGCAGACTGACTCTTAGTCCTGAGAAGTCAGGTATGAAAATGTGAAAATGTGAAAAGCAGCAACAACAACAATAAAATAACATAACAATGTTAAAAATGGGCTACTCCATGGTTTGATGTTAGTTTATTTTTTGAGATTGTCAAATCTTCATTCAAGATTGGAACCTAAAATACATTTTGGGAAAAAAAATCATAAAGTATATTAAACTCTAATTAATGACATGCATACTGGAACATTTGGATAAATAGTGATGCCTTCAACTTCTGCAACTTATTTTGAAATGCATCACAAATAAGAAGGCTTGAAAGATGGAGTGAAGTCTGGAGAGCTGGCTAGACAAGGGATAAAGCAAGTGTAGCAAAATGTTAATTGTACCTAGATGGTTGGTATATGTGTTCACTGTAAATTTATTTCAAAGTTTTCTGTATGCTTAAAGTTTTTCATAATAAAGTGTAGGGAAAATGTATCATGTAGCAATTGCTTCAGTTCCCTCAAAAAGAATCATATTGCATTTTGCAAGGATCAGAGCAAACGACTGGTTGAATCTTCTTCGTGTTAGTTCATTAGGTAAAGTTTTCCAGGGTTGTAATAATAAATCTCCATATTTATCCAAGGTTTTATAGTTCACCCTGTACAAATTGTGTGATTTAGAGAAAAGATTGTGGAGTCAGACTAGCTGGTTTCTGATTACTAGCTGTGGACAAGTCAGTTAACTTCTCTATCCCTTAACTGGTAAAGTGTGTATAATAATTCTTCCTCACATTGTTATGAAGATTAAATAATATAGCAAACATAAAACACTTAGAAAGTGCTGAGAAACTAATAAAATCTATATTAATGCTGTTTTATATTATTAGTATTTCTTTCCGACTGCTCTTTGGAATAGGAATAAGTGCCCTGTTTTACAGCTGAAGAAACTGAGGTCCAGAGAGAGGTCTCTTGCTCACTGCCATGCAGCAAAACCAGAGGTAAAGCTGGGACTAAGCTCAAGCCTCCTTTGCCTCTTTCCAGATAGCTGCTCCTTGACACCCGTCTCCCCTTCAAAATACCAACTAACCTCAAGGAGGAAAGGAAAGCTAAGTGCCCAGCAGAGTGTCTGGCGCGTGGTAGGCACTTTAAAAGTAGATGAATGATAAAAGTTACATTTATAGCACTTACTGTGTCTGTTATTTTGCTAAACTCTATACATTATGTAAAAGAATCCTCATAAAAGTTCTGAGTTTGGTTTTATAACTCTTACTTTCCAGATGAGAGCAGAGGCTTTAGAAAGGGAATATTGCCCAAGATCCCACAGTTAGCAAGTTTGAGCCACAGATCCATCTGGTTCCAAAGTCTATGCATTTTAAGCAACCATGCAACACTTTCATGAGCGAAGGGAACACCGCTTCAAAGCTTAGCCTAATGGTAGAAATTAGGAGGCATGAGCCATATTATCCTTAATCCACTGAGTTCTCTCAAGTCCTTCTCATCTTAGATGCATTGTATTACTAGCAAATGTGAATGTTTTGATGAATTAGGCAAACACTCCAATTGCCTTACATTGCAACATCTTCCCTTCAAAGGCCAGGGAATGTAGACTGTGCGTTCTTTGTCCAGCATGTCTGAATGCGTCAGTGCTGTCTGGGAGGCACAGAGGTGGACACTTTCCTAGCAGGAATGAGGCTCCTCCTGGATGTCCAGCTCCTGTTTTTGTACCATTGCCATATACAATACCACCAGGCCAAGGAATGAAGGGACCCAGGGGCCCAGCCACCTCAGGTTATGCAAGCCAAGAAAAATGTGTGAATCGCATGAGAAAGGCAGGCAGTCCCCAAACATCTTTATTTGTTCATTTCTGTGCCCTGACACTCTGATTGCCGTCTTGCACTTCAGAAATTTCAAGATAAGTATCAGCAGCTGGACGCTGGGTAAATGAGAGGCACAGACTCCGTGTAAATACTGAAGTTTCGAAAGCATGAACTTATGTCCAACAGCTTGGAGCACAGGACCCAGTGAGAAGGGGAGGGAGAATGGTGGTATTCTGGCTTTGGCAAAGTCAACCTTCTGAGAAACTCATGGACATGTTTGTACATGCCTGAACTTGTCTGACAAAGCCAAGCAGAGATTTTAGGAGCTGCCAGATGCAGACACAAGTGGCCTGCTTGGAATCAAAATGGAACAGTTAGAGGAAGTAAAGGATTAGGGCAAAGAAACAAAAGATTATGGGGTTGAAATCTGTTAACAGAGCAGTGGTTGCTCAGGGCATGATTACACCAGTGACAGTAAACTAAGCTGCCATCTACTGGGTGGCTTCCACTGACACGATCCCAGGCTAGGCTTCTGACACCCATAGTTAATGCTCCCAATGAGCACCAAGTTTGGACAGAATTTGCCCCATTTTATAAATAAAAAAACAGACTGAGTGGCAAAGCAACTAACTCAAGTTCAGTAACTAACACATAAGAGAAAACAGGGTTGCAACACACATCTGTCAGGTCCAAAGACCACGTTGTTACCCTGAGCAGCGCCCCGTGACCAGTGAACATGGATTTAAACAAAGAAGAATAAAGTCAAAATCTGTATTCCCTCATAGTTAGAATAAAAAAAAACCATTGGGCATTGATTTCCAATTTAAAAAGTGTTGATATAATCTATGTGTACTGGATACAGAAAAGAGAAAAATACCAAAAAGGGTTTTGCTTTCTAGGACAATATAAGTTCATATACTAGTCAAAAAATTTTAGCTAGCAAACACATCCCTTTTTTCCACTCTTGAAAGATCAGAATTGAGAAGAGCAAAGCAAAACAAAATAAAACAGACAAACTCTCCTCAGCAGCTAGTATCATGGGAGGGGTAGAATTCTCAGTGTGCTACATGCTATGAGCTAAAAGAAGAGAACTTGCTGATGAGATCTCACTAGGACATACCATGACGATGGACTGGAAAAGCACAGACAACGCTGGGTGTGACAACAGCCAGCTCAATATGGCTAGCAGGGTAAATTGGTGATTATCATTAGAATAATGGCAAGAGCAAGGTTACTGATGCTGCAACTGTGCTGTGAAACTTAGTGTACGTTATTTAAGATTCTTTGGTTACAAGTAACAGAATCCAACTCAAGGTAGCATAAGGCAAAAAAAAAAAAAAAAAAAAAA
>JAQZBX010001290.1:0-39009 GCA_029593785.1 Cabassous unicinctus
TATCACCATTATTTCAATGTCTTTATCACTGCATGGTTTAGGTATGACAATCTGAAGAAAACATCCTCAAATCTGCTTAGGAGGGCAGTTGTCCTTACTGAACATGGAGACAGGGTTGGAAAAGACTAATAGCGATTATGTAGGGGCTAATGCTACCCACCCCCAGTTAACCCTTTTTTTTAAAAATAATTTTTTTAATATATTTTAAAAGATACTTAGATTACGTAAATGTTACACAAAAAATATAGGGATTTCATATGAGATTCCCACTCCCCACACCTCCCACACCCTCCCACATAAACATCTGTCATTATTGTGGCACATTCATTGCAATTGATAAACGCATCGTGGGGCTTTGCCATTAAGCATTTACCATAGTATTCTACATTGTATTTACCATTGTATTCTACACTCTCTCCCACACAGTTCTGCATATTATGTGATGATATAAAATGGCCTATATCTGTCATTGTAGTGTCATTCAGGACGATTCCCAAGTCCTGAAAAATCACCCCTATTACAACTGTTTTTCTCTCTCCCTGCCTCCAGAGCTTCCAGTGGTCACTGGCTCCACATCAATGTTGTCATTTCTTCCATTGCGAGTATCACAATAAGTCTATAGTAGAATACCAGTAAGTTCACTCTAGCCCATAGTTCTTTCCGCAATCCTGAGGATTCTGGGATGGTGATGTCCACTCCACCTCTAATTGAGAGGGGGCTTATATCCCATGGGGAAGATGCATGGGACTATCTTGCTTGCAGTTGCAGACTCTCTCTGTTCCTTGTGATGGTCGTGTCCATCATCATCTCCTTGTTAGGTGTCCTGGGTGAGTCCAATGAGTTGTAAAGTAGGTGTTGCAACTCCGCTGAGGTTCCGAGCCCAGCTGGCACATGGACAGCCCAAAGACTCGAGTCTCTTGGACGTACACCTACAAACTCCAGCACCAAGGATAGGTTTAAATAGAAGGGACGGATGAGTCATGTGTAGGGAAGACATAATTGAGTCCAACTCTGTCACTCTCAGGAACACAAACTCCAAAGTAAGGACCACTGGCAAGGTACCAAACTCCGGAGCTAGCTGCCCTGACCATAGGACCTGGGTATCTCCAGAGCCCTCAGGAGCCCCACTATTTGGGATAGTATCCACTTTGGAAGTCTATGAGATCCTGCTGAGATGTGCATAAGCATTACCTCTGGGATGACCTCCCAACTCACTTTGAAGTCTCTTAGCCATATAAACTCATTTGTCTTTACCCTTTCCCCTTTTATTTGAGGTCTTTTTCCAGTTACATTGCTAGTGGACACTTGGTAGTAATTCCTCAGTGCCAGGGAGGCTCATCCCTGGAAATCATGTCCTATGCTGGGGGGGAAGGTATATATATATATATATATATATATATGCTGAGTTTGGCTTAGAGAGAGGGCATATTTGAGCAACAAGGAGGCTCTCAGGAGGCAACTAGGCACCCCCACAACAATAGGCTAAGTTTCAATTTCAAGAGCAAAGGCTCATAAGCATAGTAATCAATATCAAGCGTCCATCAGTGGATTGCCCTCCTTCACCAGTCATTGCCCCTGCACTTGGGGGACCATTGTTGCTCCATTAGAGAATGTGGCAGAGCTCTTAGGATGGAAATTCAATATTCCCTTGGTTATTTTGTGAGTCTTCACCCACTGTGACATTGCCCTATGAACATCTGAACATTTTTATATACTTTATATGTATGCCCAGGTGAACTTCCTCCCATGTATCCCCCATCACTGACATCCCACACCAATGATCCTCCCCCACCCCAGTTGTAACCCTTCTGTGATCCAAAGCATCTTAATAAGTGATGCCATTAAAATAGCCAAATACAATTAATAGGAAAATGAAATAATAATGATAAGTTTAAATATAAGAAATAAAATATATAAGAATTCATAAAAACTAAAAATAAAATTAAAAGATTGGGATATTAAAAAATAATGAAAAACATTTTAAAAAAATCTTTTTGACATTTTGCCTTTCCTCACTGTAATATCTGTTGTCCTGTCTGTACAGTAGTAATTTCTTGCATTTATTCCCCAGTATCTTACTATTTTTCATTTTGTTTTCAAAGAAGTTTAGAAAGTCACATACAGAATACAGGGGACTTTCATATACCCAACATCCTCCCTTTTCTTCCTTCCCATATTAATACCTTTTTATATGTGGATGGTAACTTTGTTATAACTGATATACATATAGTGAAACAAAGCTACTAAACTTGGTCAATGGTTTACATTATGGTTAACATTTTAGACCATACACTTTTATAAATTTTGATGATGTTTAACATGGCCTGTGTCCATCATTGTAAGATCATGTAGAATACTTCCATTGCCCACTAAATACCCCGTTCCATCTATTCAATTCCTCCCTCCCCCTCCCATCAGGGCCCATGGCGACCCCCTGGCTTCACTCCTTCGATAACAAGATTCATAGTTACTTGCAACAAGACTGGTTTGTTCTCCCCTATTAGTAACTGCCCATGCTCTCGAGAGACTCCCGTCTCTCTATTTATGAACAAATCAGTCCTCCAGAGTATGGGAGTCCAACTCCTTCCCGCTCATTATGTGGGTCTCCACCCACTGATAAAACACAGTATGACAAAATGATCACTCACACACTCTCTAGAAGCCTGCTCCAGGTGCACCCTGTCCCGAATGCCCCCCCCCCATCTAACACCCTAAACCAGTAACCTTTCCTTGTCATATTATGATAAGAGCATTCCCAACTTTATGCACACCAGTGTTCATAGTGGCACTATTCACTATTGCCAAAAGTTGGAATCAACCCAAATGCCCATCAACAGATGAATGGCTAAACAAAATGTGGTACATACATACAATGGATTATTACTCAGCTGTAAGAAGGAATACAATACTAACACATGGGATAACATAGATGAATCTTGAGGACCTTATGTTGAGTGAAGCAAGCCAGGCATTGACGGATGAACAGTACATGACCTCACTGATAGGAATTAAGCAAATTGAGGAGACTCAGAGAACTGTTGTCTGGAAGACAGGTTTACAGGAAATAGAAAGGGAGAAGAAGGTTGTGAACTAACACCCACACAGACATAATCTATGATAAGGTGAAAGTGTGTAGTTGCACACTGAAGGGATATGACAGCAGGGTAGTGATATTATTGGGCTGGGTGGTACAGATTTGACAGGTGGGTAGATTGGGGAGGGTGGGTTGAAAGGTCCAGGGAACTGGGGGGAGGGTTGGAAAAGGGACCAGGTGAACACTGGGGATTTGCAGGTATGTGGTTGAAAGTACAAAGCTGGGAATGCCCAGTTAATCCTTTTTAATGTCAACAGTGGTATCATTTTTAAGTAGAATTATTATTCCTGTTTTATAGCTCTAGAAATCATCCTACATTTAAATAAAGGGAATAATGTAAACTAAATACACTTAGTGGTTAGAGTTTTCTCCTCCTTTAAAATATCCGATTATTTAAACAAATGTTTTAAATTAATGTTGAAAGCTCAATGTTGCTATTTCAATCCTGACGCTAAGTTAGGAAAGTCTGGATTGGTGCTGGTCCAGAACTCAAAATTCCATCCAAATTTTTCTTCCTCTAACAATACTGGTCTTATAATTTTTCAAATAAAAGGCAGAAAAAATTTTTTTCATTATATTTACACCTCACTTTTCATTAGGAATGTCAGCAATATGCACAAACATAGGTGCCTAACGAAAACATCCCCACTGAATATAGCTGGCTATCTATTTAACAGCAGAAAGCTAGGGCATAAAGGATAGGTTGTTTTTGGCACTGTTATCAGATTTGATTAATCCATCAGAATGCTTTAAAGCTAAGGAGTATGAATCATCATATAGTTAAATTAAGGGAGTGACACAAAACAAATATAGTCAATGGCTAAAAATTTGTCCTCCTTTCAATCATCCAGTTATTCACCCAAATAAGGATCTCCATCATGTATGATTTGTTCACTAACTGCCTTGTAACTAGAAAAAGTGCAGAACTTGGTAACTAAACATGTGTATTTCAAGTGTCTTTTTAAAAGTTTATTGCATTAAAGCCACAAATCACCTTGTATTTGACTAAATTTAAAAAAATAAAATCATTATTATTTACAGTTTTCAACAATTGGAGACTGCATTAAGTATGCAGAGAAAACAATGGCAGCCTGTGAATTTAACTCTATTTTGCATTATCTCTAATTTGTTTTTCTTATTTGTAAATCACAGCCTGAAGCTTTTGACATTGTATATTCATCCATCAGGCAAAATGTTTGGGGAAAAGAAATCTCAAAGACCAATAAGAAAAATCATTGAACTACTAGGACTTGTAGGTTAATTTAATGTAGGGAAAAACTCTATTTTAAATGTGATGATACTAAAAAATGAGATTATTTAGCATTGTATTTTCCCTCCAGCAAGGCAAAAGGGCACTTGGTCCTGTGTTTCATTTGTTTTCCTTTTAAAATTATTATTTAAACAGGACCAAAAAAATGTAATGCAGAAGAAATGTCATTAACTTCAGAAAACTAACTAGCAAATGAGCACATTTCAAACAAATGCCTAGGATTCTTTTAATCAAGTATTTGTTGTCAGCAGGACAGTTTATTTGGCTCTATAAAACACTCTCAACCCATTAGAAATCTTTATTTCACTTCTTTTATATATTCTGCTTCTTCCATATGCTTTTCTCTCAATTTATGCAAAAGGTAACCCAGCTTAGTTTTGGTTTTGTTTTTGTTTTTTTCTGGGAGGTTCTACTTTTTGTTCAATTTTACCACTAGCTGAAGATCAGAGAGGCTGAGGGAGTAGCCTTAGGGCAAACAGGGGCTTGGAGGCTCAGCAAGAATTAGAAATCAGGAAAAACATTGGCTTCTAGTCCTTTCTTTAATCATTAGAATGCAGAGTTTGGATGAAAATTTTATCAAAGAGAAAGTGGAAAGTAATCACTCATTTGCTTCTACTCTATAGGAAGGAGAAGACTTGAACTCACTCCCCCACCCAGCTTTCAATTTGACATATCATCCTTGAAGGTGAATGGATTTTTTTAAGGTTTCCCTGACAGGCAAATCCCTGTGTAAATATTTAGGTGGTCACACACAGCCAAAGATCACAAAATACTATAGAACACCCCTAGCATTTAAAGGAATGTATTCAGAGACTCCAGGAAATACTAGAATTTCCTCAGATTCTGATTGTGGCTGTTTTCTCCTCTGTAAAATAGAAATAATAATGTACATTTCATATAATCGTTGTTGGGACTAAACTAGATGTCAAATCAAAGGAGAACAGGAGAGCTACAGTAAAGTGCAAATGTTGGGCATGTCTGCCAATCCGAGACAAGGTTTATCACTCTGGGACTGACTTAATTCAAATCCAAGGTCAAGTCTCAGAATTTCCTTACTTAAAAAAACAAGCAATAACGACAAACTATTTTTTTTCCCTGAAAAGAAATTCCTTAAGCATCTTAACAAAGAGTGGTATACTAAGCTGTTACTGGTCAATAACACATTAATTGGCTCAACACAACTGCACTCTTCTTTATTCTTATCTGCATTTATTAAGATAAGTGAAGACTACCTTCCCCTGCTATCTCTAACTATATTGCTTTTTCCTTTTCTGCTCAACCTCCATTCTTGCCCAGCCAGTAAACTATGCCTTTTTACTTTAAAAAAAAAAAAAAAAGAAAAGGTCTCTACACCAACATAATTAACATCAAATTCTCTCTTTTTCTCCCTAATGTGTTTCTATACCCCTACACCTTCTCTTTATTCCTATAGCTGAGGGAAATCAGACGCTTATCAGTTTAAAAATCCAACCACCATTTATTCATTTCCCAGCACCATTCTCAGTGCTGGGCATCTTGTCTCCATTTGTTCAATTCTCTCCTATCCCCATGGTGGAAGCCTCCCTCTCCCTGATCTCTGTCCCTGCTGAAGCCATGCCTATCCTGGAGGGAGAGCCCCCTGCCCTTTCTCTTCCATGTCAAAAGTCTGGAAAATGTAGCCTCGACTTGGCACCTCCTATCCATAACTGCTGAGCGTGGCTAACACTTAGGTAGTACTTACTTTGTGCTGACGTTTAAGCCTACCAACAATCCTGTGAAGTCAGCACTATCCAGATTTTACAAATGAAGAAACTGGGATGGAGAAGTTGAGTGACGTCCCCAAGACTGACTATCAATAATTGGAAGAACAAGGAGTCAAACTCAGCCATTCAGGCCCTGGGCCCCTGCCCTTAACCACAATCTATACTGCTCCTCAATTACTAATTGAATGCTGAGAATTTCTTAAATTCTTGCACCCAGCTTTTTTCCCACTTGTTTCAATAACATCAGTAGCTTCCAGGTAGATTCCTAATCTAAGAGAAAGGTGTGGCTCTAAATAGCACTTCTAAAGATCATCTCATTTTGTTGTATTATGTCTATTGGGATCCTTGCACTCTGTGGAAAGTTGGATGGACTCACACTGGGGATCTGGGGTAGTGACTTTGAATGGCAGGGATAAGGGGTAGTCCTTGGCAGTCTGGAGACAGAAAGAAGAATGTGGGCATGCAGACTGTGAGGGGAGGGAGGGCGCACTGCCAGATGGAAGTGAGCAGTGGCGAGTAAGGAGCGTCCATGCTTGCGCACGGGATTTTTATAGGAGACGTAAGTACTTGCCTTTGGTCACTGTCCTTGGAGAATGCACTGTGGTGGAAGGTGAACTGGAGCCTCCTGGAAGGCAGTCCCCTCCCTCATCTCAAACACATTTAAAGTTCACATGCCCTGGGAAGGGCTACTCCTTAAGCTGCATCTCCTAGCATTTCATTATCTCTTAAGCATTTTGAAAGCATTCCCTGACCCCTAAGAGAAACTTAGGAAGGAAAACTTAATACTAATTGTAGCTGCTCAGGCAAGGTTCCTGGCTGGAGGAAAGGTGATGGGGCAAGGAAAAAATAGGGAGGGGGCTCTTTTTCATAATGTTGTCAGTGTTACTCTAAATCGTGGGTTGTAGAAGGTCGTCAGCTACTGGGATTGGGGAGGACAAGGGTTCCACCTGGACGCTACAGCACTCATAGTTTGGGCATGAAATCCCCAGATTCATAACCAAAACTGTGACCGTGGTGTTGCTTGTAAAAATACCATTGATGAATTAATAGCTTGATTGAGCAGTTTGCTCCATTTTGTGTTGGAAATGGAGGAGAGAGGGGGCAAAGAAATTTAAAAGAAAAAGCTGACCATACAGTTACAAATTCAAGGAACTAGCATTTTTTAAGAGGCGAATTAGTCCATTTTGATTAGTTTAATCTTCAGATGTCCAAAGGATATTCAGTAGGTGATAACCTGGAGATAGTAAGAATTATAGACTTAAAAAGAGAGTGAGAGTTCAGGGATGGAGTTGTCCATCCCACAAAAAGGATAATTGAACCATATATCTCATTGAAAAATTGTTTAGGTCTCTAGTTCTAGTAGCTCTGAAAGTTAAAATTATCCCCCTTATTTTACTCAGTGTATTTCATTATTTAGACATCATATATTAGACATAAGGAAGAACGTCTTGTGTGTAAGAGTGATTAAACACTGAAACAGACTACCAAAGGAGCTTGTGAAATTATCGACTCTAGAACATTTTAAAAATAGAGGCAACCATCTGTCTTAAATGATTTTGGTGTTAATCTGTCTTGAAAAAGGAGGCTGGACTAAATAAACTTGATAGGAGAATTTTAAGTAAATAATTTTGTGGGCATTTCCCTCATTTAGGGGACTCATGTATACAAGCACTTTTATTGTGAGCTCTGCTGACTCATAACTTTATTTCATTTCTGTGACTTTGGTTTATAAACTACTTTAAGGCTAGTCTTTGCAAAATTGTTATACCCCATATATTTCATATTTAATATGATTGCTTAATATCTGGGTTCTTTAGAGAACACTGCATGTTATGTACAAGATACAGACTTTATGGAAAAGACTGAATTTTGAAAAAATTGCGATAGTCAAGGTAAGGTATGAAAAAAGGCCTGGATCAGGGACATGAAAGTAAAAAGGAAGGATTGGGTGAAATGTTATGACTAAAGTAGAGGTATTTAATCAAATATAATTCCAACCTTTAAGTATAATTGAAAGAGAACAATTTGATTCATACCCCCAAATCCTATTATTTAACCCTTTTTTTTCATCCATGGTTGTTAAGCAAGTAACCATATACCTAAGAAATGGTGGCAAATAGAAAGGGAAACAAGTACCACTTCATGAATAGCTCATTAACAGCCTGATGCCCACCAAAATGGTGCTCCCTGGAAAAAGCATCAGTGAAAAACACAGCATTGGCCAAAAGGCTTGAGTAGAACATTCAGTCTCTTCTTTCCATAATCTAAGGCTCTAAGCCTCTCAGATGGAGGGAACAAACTCTTGACTGATTTAACTACCCATTCACAGATGGTGAAATTAGAATAGAAGCTCATGGCAGGACAGTGTTGAGATGGAAGGGCTCCCTGCCTTGATGTGCTTCCACAGAGGAGTAAGAAAGGAAAGCTAAGGTGCATTGGGGGAGGGTGGGCACTGTCCATTAACACATGGTGACCCCACCCACTAGTAGAATGTGATCCAATAAATGGCTTCGGTCTCTGACCAACCACATCTCCTTTGGGAGGAGCCAGTAAAGACGGGGAGAAGAACAAAGATATCCCTTCTCCAACATATGAAAATGTGGAAGTTTAGGGCAGGGAGTCTGTGGAAGAACTTCAGACTGTCTTTGAACTAGACTTTCGAGGAAACTTTTTATTTCATTTCTTTCCTCATTCTTTGGAAATTAGTTGTGTGTGGGAAAACAGCAAAACAACATCAACAACAATAAATAACCTGGGTTTTGTAAGACCATTTTACTCCAAACCAATAGGGATACAAGTAGCTGATCAGATCATCACCATGCTATGATGTCTAAAATATTTTACCTTCTATATGAATAATCTGCCTTTATGATTGTTGACATCGCTCTTTGTATACATCAAGCCAGATTATGCAGGGCAATATCAAAGTGAAACAAATACAATGGATCTTTTGCAGCCTTTTGTTAATTTGAATTGATAAACATGTTGGAATACCAAAGCCTCAATGTGGCTTGTGTAACAAGGTTCCTGCCAATCAAAACATAAAGCTGAAGATTAAAACCACAATGAAACCCCTACACACCAATTAGAATGTCCAAAATTAATAGACTCACTCTATCAAGTATTGATGAAAATGTGAAACAACCGGAACTCTCAAACACTGCTAAAGGGAATGTAAAATGGTACATGCACTTTGGAAAGCAGTTTGGAAGTTTATTGACAATTGAAGCATACACTTACCCTATGATCCAGTCATTGTACTCCTAAATGTTTACCCCAGAAAAATGAAAGCATGGGTCCATACAAAGACTTGTACATGTATGTTCATAGCAGCTTTATTCGTAATAGCCCCAAATTGGAAACAACCCAAATGTTCATCAGTAAATGAATAGATAAACAACAGTTATGGATACAGATGAATGGAGATAGATAGATGATAGATAGATAGATAGATAGATAGATAGATAGATAGATAGATGATAGATACAGATACAGATATAGATATAGATATATAGATATAGACACATACCATGGAATGGTACTCAGCAATAAAAAGAACCGAACTATTGATACGTGCAACAACATGGATGAATCTCAGAATAATTATGCTGAGTGAAAGAAGCCAGACAAAAGAGAGTGTATATTATATAAACCTATTTATAGTAATATCTATGAAATACAGATCTATAGTGACAGAAAGTTGTAGTAACAGAAGACAGATTAGTGGTTTCCTAGGAGGATGGATCCAAGAGGAATGAGAGGGAAAAATTACAAAGGGGCATGAGGAAACTTTGGGGGGGGGGTGTCCTGGTTTGAGTCTTTTGTGGACCCCAGACAATTCTCTTCTTAAGCAAATCCATTCCTGTGCATATTTTATGTGGGACTTTTTGGTTAAATTCAGTTAAGGGACCTTTTGATTAGATCACTTTTAATTAGATCACTTTTGGGTCTTTGTCTGGACTAATTCAGTGAGCCCTGAGGGCCAGGGTGGACCCTCTTGCTGGAGTCTTATATAGATGGAGAACTGAAAGCAGAAACACACAGAGAGCTGCCATTTTTACCCTGTGCCATGTGAGAGAGGACTACAGGATCGCCTACAGCCACAGAAATAAAAACCCAGAAGCCAAGAGGGAAGACGGAGGCTGGAATCAGGGGAACAGCCGAAGCTGAAGCAATGAGGTCCCCAAGAGGCTAAGCCCATGGAGCAGCTCGAAGCTGGAAAAGACAGCCTGGAGGAAAGAGAGATGAGTGGGCCGCCATTATGCCCTGCTGAGTTCCGAGAGAAAGCACCTTCAGATGATGCCGCCATGTGCCTGATCGCCCTCAAGCTGCAATTAGATGAAATAGCAAATCTGATGATGCCTTGATTTGGACATTTTCACAGCCTCAGAACTATAAGTTTTTACTCTAATAAATTCCTATTATAAAAGTCAACCCATTTCTGGTATATTACATTGGCAGGCTTTAGCAAACTAAAACAGGGGTGATAGATATATTCACTATCTTGATTGTGATAATGGTTTTATGGGTGTATGCGTGTCAAAATTTACTGTGTGCTTTAAATATATGAAGTTTATTGTATGTCAGTTATGCTTCAATAAAGCTTCTTCAAATACACACACACATAAAGCCAACTTATGTCTGTTCCTTCTCAAATATAGCAGAAAACCGGGCTCTTTTTCATGAAGAGGAGACTATGTTTAAAGAGGCTGGAACTTACCCAAAATTTCATTTGCCCAAACACAAAAGCCTGATCTTGAAATACTGTACAAGGTTGCTTTCCAGAGGACAAGTCTCAAAGCCCATGACAACAACAGGCAAAGTTCTGTTTGTTTTCAGAGAAAAGGAAGCCCCTTTTCAGAGCAGTCTGACAGGAAGGCATTTGTTCCTGACTTGGCTATTTGGGCTGATATTTTCAGCTATAAGAATGAAGCAAAACTTTTGATTCAAGTCTCTGAAGTTACTATTTTAGATACTACTGAAAAAATCTACTTTTTTTTTTTTCGGTCGGGCTGCCTCTCTAGGAGGAGAAATGGAAAATGGAGAAGAATGCAAACTTTTCAGTGTGGAGGAAACATTTCTGGAGGCTGGTGTAAAAAGTAACCTAGCCTTTCAATTTCTCAGCAGGCAGAAATCCGCAGAACTTTTCTGAAGGTTACTTCTGCTCAGAAGGCTTTAAAATTGAAATGCAGAATTGTAATCCTTTTGCTGTTAACACAGATGGTCCCAATGATTCAGCCCTTGCCACAATGTCGTCTTTGACATGGATAGAAAGGAAATGATGGAATAGGAATTCTTGTGCTCCTTGACAAACCTTCTCCTCATATGACAAAGTCAGCCATGGAAGTTTGGATTCTATTTGCTACTGCATTCCTCTGTTAGTACAAAATTTTCTTCACTTTTTCTATCAAAGCCAAAACCCCCAATCAACTGGCTTTCAAAGATTATTTACACATTACCAGACAGGCCACAATCACTTCTTATACAAACCAAACAATAAGCCTCTTCATTAAAAGTTGCTTTGAACAGAATTAAAGCTTACTCTGTCATAGTTGCACAGTTGGGAGCCATTTCCATTTTATGATTAGTAAATGAACATTATGAAAAATCAAGAGTGAAAGTGACCTGATGCTTCATAGGATTTTATAATGTAGCTTGGTAGTGGAAATGAACGTCAAGTGAAATAAAAATAAAGCTGTGTGAAATATTTGCATCCAGATTTATGTCTATTTCTTTACAGTTTTTAAAAAAGATTTATTTATTTATTTATTTACTTTATCCACCTTAAACCACCCCACCCACCCCCGTTTTCCTAATTGGAAATCCTCTGTGTCTGTTTCCTGCCCTCTCTTCTCCTCCTTCTCCTCCTGTCTTCACCGGGATTCAATCCTGGGAACCTCCGATGTAGGAGAGAGGCATCCTGCGCCACCTCGGTTCCTGGATTTTCAGCACATCTTGTCTTGGCTCTCCCCTGTGTCTCTCTCCTGTTACGTCATCATCTTGCTGAGTGGCTCAGCGGGGTTTGGAGCCGCGCCTGCACGTGGGGCCTGGCGTCCCGCGTGCCTTCTATATATATATTTTTTTATTTTACCAGGAGGTCCTGGGGATTGAACCCAGGTCCCTCCATATGGCAGATGGACACCCCACCATTTGAGCCACATCCGCCCCATATTTCTTTACAGTTTTATACGTTTCATCAGCTTTTCAAAGAAACGCTCCACCCAAAATAGCATAAGAAGCACTGGTCTAAAAGCACCACTGTGTTGTAAGGAAAAATTCATAAGTACAGTTGGAATATGTTGCACTTGAAGTGATGGCCAAACCTCAAATGGAAATATGCAGTACAACTCACTGTATAAAAACATCTTTAACATTAACACCAAGGCATGTTTTGAAAGAATATGATATTTATACTCTTTTTAAAAAATATTGAAAATCAGAAAAAAAAACAGAACTTTATTGTTACTGCATGTTTTAATGTTGTTTTTCTTTTGAATTACATAGATGGGAAGGGGACTAAAAAAAAGTTTTCTTAATCAGTCCTGCCAGGAGACCATTGTGAGAGCATAATGAAAGCTGGGAGAGGAGAGCTGCATATAAAGGTTCAGGCAATACATATGGATGTGATAATTGAAGCCATGGAAACTATTATGAACAATAACTAATAATTTCTTTCCAGTTTTCTTATTTGTGTTAGATTAAATACTTAAGTGTTGGATAAGAGATGATTGTGATATAGCCATCCTCTAGCAATCTCAGCAATGGTCATTAAATAAATACATAGTTTTTTGTGTTATGGATAAACTCTGCGGGGAGCTTGGTTTTTGTTGCTGTTTGTTTTTTTCTTTTGAACTCATGAAATTGGTGGTAGCCACTTTGGTGCCTCCATTTATCTGCAACTATAGAACTGAAAATCAACCTAATAAGGTAGCCATTTCGAGGTGTAAAAATAAAAATCCTTTTGATTAACTCATATTAGACTGAGAAATCATGTAAAAATATGAAAATAGGAAAATGTCGGTCTTTTTTATAAACTGCAAATAAGCATGATGGATAAGATAAAGTATGAATTATTGTCATGGCCCAATAATTTAAGGTTTTCATAGTTACCCAAATGAAATTTTCTAATTTGGCTTTTATTTTGCCAAACATCTGCAATTTCTATTTAAGAATGAAATAGTTACCACTTTTTTAAAGTTACGTCTGATTTGTTTGAAAAAAAAAAAAAAAAATCTCACCAAATCAATGGTCAGTTCTCAAGTTTTGGCAGCATTAATTCACTCCTTTCTTCTTAAACAGTTCTTTTCTAGGTGTTCCAGATAAAACACCCTCCTAGCTGCCTTCTAGATATTTCCATTTAATATCCATTAGGTATTTAAAATTTCACACAGCCAAGCAGAACTATTGTTTCTCTCCCAAACACATTCCACCTACAAAATATGCTCCATCCCAAATTTTCTCCCTCACAGAAACTGGTCTCACCATCCTAGTTGCTAGGCCAAAAGGCTTACATATAAAATTTGATTCCTTTCTTTCCTTTATAGTCCAATTTATCAGAAAGGCCCATTTCTCTGTGTTCAAAATATGTCATACTGTCTTTCTCCCCTTGGACACCAAGACACCATAACCTCTCTCTTGGAATACTGAAACAACACACAGTTGGTCTCACTGGTTGTATTAGTCAGCTAAAGGGGTGCTGATGCAAAATACCAGAAATCAGTTGGCTTTTATAAAAGGGTATTTATTTGGGGTAGAAGCTTACAGTCACTAGGCCATAAAGCATAAGTTACTTTCCTCACCAAAGTCTGTTGCCACATGTTGGAGCAAGATGGCTGCCAATGTCTGCAAGGGTTCAGGCTTCCTCTTCCTCTTAAGGCTCTATGGTATGGGCTTTGTCCAATATGAGCTGCAGGTTGGGATAAGTCTCATCTCTCTCCTGGGGTTCATTTCTCTCCAGGCTCAGCTGCTCTGTTCTCTCCACAAGGCCAGCTATAAACTATCAGTCAAACAGGTAGTCTCTCTTCCCGAGGCCTCTGCCATTTCTAATGGGGCCGTCTCTCTTTCCTCACATATCTGCTTCTCCATGTATTTACTTCTCCCAGCTCCAGCATTAAAACTCCACTAACTCCTCTGCAGAGTATTTTTCTCTGTAAGTCCCTGCCCACCAAGGGGGCGGAGACTCAACATCCTACTATGTGGCCCAATCAAAGCCTTAATCAAAATTTAGCCAAGTAAAAGTGAAAACTCTGAATTGAATAGAATCTAATATACCCACAGGAACAGACAAGTTCACAAACATAAACCAATATCTATTTTTGGAATTCATAAACAATACCAAACTGCCACACTGCTTTTCTCCTTCTATAAACTCATTTCACCCTCAGCCTTACTCTTCATGGTTTTCTACTACAACTAGAATTCAATCCAAACTCCTTCCCATAGTTTAAAGCTTTGCATTCCACAGTTGGTAGAAAGACAAGAAACATGGCTTTCACAAGGAAGATTGTAAGAAATGTGGAATCTTAGGCATAATGAATTAAAATTTGTGATTTAACAAGATCACCAAGTGATGCATTTGTGTATTTAAGTTCGAAAAGCACTGGTTTAATAGGACCCTACAAGTTATGGACCTGGTCTTCCTCTCAAAATTCAATCTTCCTCTCTTCTCTTCATTCACCATGCTCTCTTGCAATGGTTTAACTCTAGTCTCCCAAATCTTGGCATGACTGAATCCATGTATCATTCAAGTCTGAGAAAGGCCCTTCCTGGTCACCCACAAGCTAGACCACCCCTACACTTGATTACATTGTCTAATTTTATCTTTTCCTTGCATTTTTAAGTGTTTGGAAATTTCTCACTTGTTTTGCCTTTATGACTTTTATTGTCCCACCTCACTAGATTATAACATCGTGACGGGATAAGCTTTGTTTATCTCATTCATTCCTTTATCTCCAGCCCATAGGGACAGGTTCCTGGCACAGATAGATGCTTAATAAAAATTTGTAAGTGAATGCTTAATTTTGTAGACTAAGAGAAAAATAGATCCATGTATTGTTTTAGTTAAAGAGTATATAAATATTTCTTGATTTCCGTAACACTAACATGGCAAAAATCTCCAACTCTGATATAGAAGTAGCTGATATTTGGTCTATGAATGTGTTTTGACAAGCTTGCACAGTTGTTTGTTTATTTGCTTTTTTCTTTAATAAACCAATACTTAAAACAGGAAGATTTCTCCTAAACATTCAAGTTTTTGGCCTTCTTAAAAATCTTGAGCATCTGGCAGCCCTACGTCTGCATTTCCCCTGAGTCACAATAAGGAAGAGTGGAGTAGCTGCCCAAGGTCCCTGCCACTCACCTCATACATTATACCAACACTTAAGTTAACTTGACTTTCATTCATTTACAGAACCTGCCTATTAAGTCTGTGACCCCCAGTCACAACTGATGATTACCCTTTCATTTGTAGCTAAAAAAAAAAAAAACAGAACCACATATATACAGTATGTATAGCGTTATATTAGCATTTTCCTATGAAACTATATTATTAGAGGGTATGACACCTAAAATTAAACCCACATTGATCTTAGTCCCAATAAGTGGTAAGTTCTTAAACACACAAACAAAAAAACCTGTATATTACTTTAGAACAAAAAATTAGATCCTGTCTTTTTATATAGTGATTGAAGTCAGGTAACTATAAATCAAATTTACCCATTTTAAGGCTTCCGTGGACTATTTGCAGCAAGGCACAAGCATGGTGCTAGTTTTAAGGTCAAGAATATGTGACAATTCAGGGCTTCTACCTTTGGGGGTAGAAGACATTGTTGCTCACTTTTATATTATGTTCCTCTTTAGCTTTTATCTGCTAACATATCTATCTTTTATGAAAATGTATGCCTGTTGAGGAAACATTTTCCTTTCTCTTTTTAAGTATCAGCTTCTCTAGGGCTATATTTTAATCCCATTTAAATATTCCTTAACAGTTGCTGATAAAATATTTTAGTATGTCACATATTGCCTAAGTGATATACCACCGAGTCTCCCTGGAGAAAGAGTCTCGTAAAATAGCTTACCATTTTTGGTTCCCTCAATAAATCAGTGTACCTGTTGTGTTGAAACACACTGGAAAGAGCTAAAGCTGTAGTCTTGATTAGCATATAAGGAGAAGTCCAAAGTGTTTCCCAGTTTTGAATGGTTTCATTGATCAATAATTCAATTGCAACATAGCCAGAGAAGTGTACAGGAAAAATCCTTCTGCTTTTCCAATTCCAGATAGAGAGCTGTTCCGGAAGGTTATGTTTCTGCCACCCCGTTTCTAATGTGTATCACCTAAAGAATGGTATTGGTTATCTCCAGCAATCAGGCATCAGGTACCTTTGGGACTTTTCTGTGGGTTGTCCTCCAGCTAACAGCTCTTCTCTGCAGGCTGCTGGCAGAGGTTATAACACGGTGGGACCACTGACCTTTTGCTAACGTCTAACAGGGATTCTTCCTCTATCATGGAATAGAAGAAATGTTCACGTACTCCTCATTAGAGGTTTTTTGTATTAAGAATGTTTTTTTTTTTTTAAGAATGAATGTTTGGTCACTTTGTAGGATCCAATGGAAAGATACTTTGACAAAAGTGAACCTCTGAAATTGAGGCAAAAGATTTTAGACCTTGCAGAAGTTACATTCTTTCCATTACCAAAAGGCCCATACTTAACATATCATGCTTTTATCCCTAAATAAGCATAAAGAAGAAAAATTAAGAAGGCCGTATAAGTAGAAAAGATTACATCTTGAATAGCACAGCCATGAAATGCTGACCAGAATAAAAATATGAGTTAAAGGGAATAATCATTTGCTTATTAATTCTAGAAACAATTTCTCATTTTTTACGTATTATGGAAACAAGACATTATAGGACCGTTTCCAAATCTAGGTATAGTAATCTCATGATACCCATGGTGCAAATTTAGATGAAAACAGATTTTTCTGTCTTCTTTTCCATGCATTGCCCTGTTTGAAAAAAAGCAATTATGTTAACCAGTTGACGGTTTAACCACATGAACCTTTTTATTCAGCTCTATTCTCTCAGTGACCACAGAGGAAACTGACAAAGTGAGAGATTGTACAAACATCCAGACAGGGGCAAAAATACCTAGTTATCCCAAGTAGTAACGAGCACATAGGTAGAATATTTGTACTAAGTTAAGAGAGAATGAAGGAATCACAGTGAGCAGAGATGTCGTACTCAAAGGCCCCATTATCTCAAGGCACCCCAGTTCAATGAACATACCAATATTCCCTTCATCCAACACAAACCAGAGATAGAACACAGAGAGAGAAGGCCCCAGTGATTATAAGTGCCACGTTCAAAAACAGGACAGAAAGCAGCAGTGGAGCACTGTAACCTCAAGGGTTAAGGAGTACAAACTGGGAAACATCTTCAAAGGCCACAGCAAATCCTGCAATACAGCCCTTTATCGGAGGTAAATTATTAGGCAAAAGAAGAGGTACTGAGCACAACTGATGAACTGTAAAATAAGTTGCACGCATTCTCCTACCATCGAAATATCCCTGTTTGTATGCCTAACTAAGACAATTGGTTGCATGGTGTGTAATTTGGCCCAGCATTAAGTAACTAATATGGCTCCCTAATTTTTCACTTTAGCACTCCTTCTATGTGGGCAAGGTTCTTTGTAAAATGTAATGTGTAATCCCTGCATAAACCAAGATCAGATTTAAGAGTAAAGAACCCTTGAGGAAAGGAGAGGTGATTGCTCATTTTTTCTGTTTTAATTCTTTGACTATATGTGCACAAAATTAGATGATCCTTGCTTTATTACACCACTTAGCCATCTGTTGCCTTCTTTTAAAATGTATTCCTTTATTGACTTATTTATTGCAATAGTAACCCCCGTGGACACATCTCACAACTTCAGACCTAGAAAAGGCAGAGTAATTTACATCTACCCACAACTTTCTTCCCCATCCCAAACCCTCATCCCCCTGGCCTGAGGAACCTTTCTCCTGAAGCTTGTGTTTATCGTCTTCTTTCTTCTAACCCAGATATGTGTGTTACTAAAACTCACATCCTTGTTGCTATGCTTCAATTATTTTTGACTGCCATATATTCCCATTATGTGACTATATCCCAAATGAATCCACCCATTCTTCTACTAGGACATATGAGTTGTTTCCTAGTTTTTGGTATTGCAGATAATACTGAACACAACCCTGTCTCTAACATTTCAGGGCTCCAGGGCAAGAGTGCAAATGGAGGCCCACATACCATATATCAACATATTAGAAGTTATAAATCCAGCTATGCCCATTCCTCAACCACGTTCTCACCCAGGGCCCTGCAGCTTGCTCCTCAGAATCAACCTCTAATCTAGAAGCTAAAGCAGTCATACTGTCCCCAGTCACCATGTCTTTGAACCTTTTGGGCGAGTATAAGCAGAAGTAAGACTTGAACCCAGAACACTTGGGAGGTTACAGACCTGCCTGAGCCCCAGTTGGGACTAAATGAAACTTCCCTGGCAGCAAAGGCAGGCAAGTCCCCTCCCTAACTTCTCTCTCTTCTGACTCAAGATTTTAAAAACTCTGCTACCCAAGCAGTTGGAGGCAATGCACAGTTTTCTGCAGGAGCTGATCCTCCTGGTCTCTGAGTTTGGGGATTTAAGGTGGCAAATCTGAACCCCAAACGGCTATTCTTTCTCTTTCTTTTCTGACTGGGCTGAGGCTGTGGTCCTCCCACCCAGCCATATACATGTACCCATACTCTCACTCTTAAACATCATTGGGGTGGAGGGCAGATGGGCTGGAGGGTCCCTCTTCTATAATTCTCATTAGCCCAGTTATCAAACGTTCAAAAAATGTCCTTATATTATCAAAAAGGTTTTCGTTTGTTTGTTTCCATGCTTGTGATTTGCAGGACCATCAAAAGGTAGATTCCAGGCAAGGGGCCCACTCGTCTTTTCTAAGAGCAGCACTATGTCTGCAAGAATTTCTCTTGGGAATGATACCCTTTTTTATAAAATGAAAAGCAACTAAAACTAAATAATGTATTTAAAATGGAATTGCTGGGTAGGAGGATATGTAAATGCTCAACTTTACGATATAAAATGTTTTCCAAAGTGGATGTACCAATTTATACTCCCATAGCCATATAAAAGAGATTCAGTTGATTCATATCCTGTCACTTGCTGAGAACTGTCCCTCACTGAGTATTTTTGCCAATCAAGTAGAGGTAAAATGGCATTTATTGTTGCCTTGATTTCCATTTCCCTGATTCCTACTGAGATGATTGCTTTTGAAGAGTTTTTTTCCTTATTGTAGTTAGTATTAGGTATTGCGAATCATCATTTGAACCAGAATGCCAAGATTTTTTTGAGTCATTAATGACAAGTTTTATATTAAGTCTAAACTTGAAATGAAAATTCTACACCATCAGCAATTGAAATATTCTTAATATCTGCCAAAAACCATCTGTGTGATGCTAGGCAAGTCATCTACTCTCAAGAACAGATTTTAAAGTAAAAAAAGAAAGAAAAAAGAGGTGGGGGATAGTAAGAGGTGGGAGGATTATACTGTTGTTCCTTGTATGAAACTTTGAATATTCAGGGTTTCAGGGTTGGGACAAAATTTCAACTACCCTAACCATTTTTTTTTTTTTTTGACACATGGACTACTGTAAAAGCTTGCTATCAGCCCCGATGAATCCTGAAGGAAAAAAAATCATCTGACCACATGTCATTGTTATATTTCAGCTTAGTGCATATGCCAGATCTCTGCTTTTGATCACCAACAGCATCTTCTGCATACTAAAGTTAGAAATAAAAAAAAAAAGAAGAATCACACATGCACAATAGGACCAATCAGTGGCTGCTCATTCATCACACAGCCTTCAACTGTGTTGCCTAAAGGAGGTTCAGAAACTGCAAATATGTGCAGTGCCACCTGCTGAAATGGCTATTTCCTGCCACTCTCCAAACGTTTATTAGGGATATAACCAAGCTATCTGTATGACTCAACATGAAACTCCTAGGAAATGAAGAGGCTCTTAATGACAAAATGCCATGGTTGTTGAAATTATAGCAATATTCATTTACTGACTCTATATGAAGCAGGAAAACTTTTTGATTTTCTGTTGAGACAATCAGCTGATCTTGCATATCTCATTGTGCAATACTTTAGAGCAGAAAACTCCAGTTGAGGGTCCTAATACATCAATGATTGTATTGTAGGATGGCCTGTGGAAGTGAGAGAATGGATGAAAACCTTGATGCATAATTTAAATTTTTTAAATTGCTATTATTAGCCACTTTAGTTAGGACTGGTTTGCTGACACAAACGAAATCAAGACTCACATGTACAAAAAAAACCCAACACTAATATCAACACATTCTAGTGACTCATAACCCTGAGCAAAAGTTAGGTCCCAGTAGGAGAGCAAATATAGCAGCAGTGGGCATGGAAAATTTATCCCTAAATGTTTCCTTTAAAGTTTCAGTAAAAAGTATGTGAAATGTCATACAAATAATGAAATATTAAAGTGGTTCTTTCCTTCCAACAAACACCTACTACAAGCAAGGAACTGTAGAAGCTTCTTTGACAAGTATAAAGAAGAATAAAGACATAATCCATGTGTTCAAATATCTTAATTCCCATTAAGATTGGAATTGAGTCATAGAGAGATGAAATCATAGAGAAAATAGAGCTTTCAGTACTTGCTTCAGAAAAGAATGTGCCAGCACTAATAAATTGCATACAAGATGGCTAGCAATAAAGATGGCTTCAACTTGCTTAAAGAAATTGCTATAGCATTTAGAGCTTTGAGTTGCCTGGGCTTATCAAAATTCAGACTTCATTAAAAGATGGGAAGGGCGGAGCGGATGTAGCTCAAGTGGTTGAGCACTTGTTTCCCATGTACGAGGTCCTAGGTTCAATCCCCGGAACCTCCTAAAAAAAGATGAGAAGGCCTTCTTAGGTATTTGAGTGCTCTTCAATGGAATACAATGATGCCTCTATTAATAAACAGGCATTCAAAAAATACTCAGAAATTGCATAGAAAGAAAGAATTTAGTAGGCATGTGATACCTTTTGAAAAGCAAATTATTTCCATGCTGTTCCTCAGAGGTCACTTCAGGCTTTCCCCCACTCTAATTTCAGACTGCAGCTTTCCTCCCTGCTTTGAGCCCCACCTGGCAGGACCTTGGGGACCCTGGAGGCCACATACAGTGGCAAGTCCAAGAAGCGTACCCCCTCGGAGTGCCCAAGCCAGCATGTGGCTGTCCTGACCAGTGCCACTATGAATTGAAGGACAGAACGCCCTCTGTCCTCCCTTACCATTGTCCAAGCTAATGTTAAAAGGAAATTTTTCCCTAAGAATTTTTAAATTGAGGTATCATAGTTTATGACATATTGTGATTTTGTCATAAGAATCTTGAAACTCCACAATAATAATAATTGTGTTCAAACAGAAAGGTAAGAATGCTTTATGCATGACATTTCCTTGCTCTGTATTTTTACCAAGGTTCTGACCAAAGTGGTGTGGACAGAATTGTAGTTACAACCTCCTAGGATGTAGCACAGCAGTAGAGTGGGGCTTCTGGAGACACACCTCCTGGGTTAAATGTCAGCTCTCTGTGACCTTGGGAAGTTACTTAACCTCTCTGTGCCTCAGTTTCCTCATCTTCAAAATGGGGTAATAAGACCATCTGCCTCGTATTATTGTTATGGAGATTGAGTTTATACATGTTATTGAACAAAGTGTTTACTGGGAGATGGCTATTATTATTACTGTGGTGTAATATTGTCACATGGCCCTAGACTTACTGTGTGGCAGAGATGGCTCAAGATTAAAAATACAGGAGAGTACACAATGTCATGAGGTACTCTATTAAGTCATATGGTAAGCAAAGAAATACACAAATGAATAAATAAGGATCCAAGTAAGCTAGCGCAGCGTAAGATACTTATAGTAAAATCAACTCATATTCTTGCACGTATGAGAATGTAAAGCAAAAATATTAATACAAAATACTAGAATAGAATCAAACTCTCTTCTTAGAAATGGTATTTTTGGAACATTATTATAATCTAGTAAGTGGTACCCTAATTTTCCAAAAACAAGTTAGCAGTTAAAATCTTTTGATAGTATTGGGCCTATGGGATTCAAGCATAAGTTAAATTTTTGACTTCGATGTTTCCCCAGGGCAATTTCCAATTCTAAGAGTGTAAGATTCATTTTTAAGTTTGGATTTAATTTGGACAGTCACATTATCATTTTCATCAAATGATTTGGGGGTACTGCTGTGAGTTCCACTTACCCTTTTTCTTCCTCAGTCCCTCATCTTGATAAATGCTACCAACACCCAGCATTCATCCAGTTGCTGAGGCTATATACCTTGATTTCATGTCTTTTTTTTTTTTTGAGGTACCGGGCCTGGGGATTGAACCTGGGACCTGGTATGTGGGAAGCTGGTGCTCAACCACTGAGCCACATTGACTCCCCTGAGTTGGTTTTTTTGTTTCTTTTGCTTGTTGTTTGTTTGGGTTTTTTTTTTAGGAAGCACCGGGAACCGAACCCGGAACCTCCCATGTGGGAAGCAGGTGCTCAACCGCTTGAGCCACATCTGCCTCCTCATGTCCTTTTGATTCTACCCTCAAATTACAGCCTGAATCCCCCTGATTCTCTCCATCTCCCTTGCCAATCCACCATAATTTCTTACCTGGGCTTCCTAATTGGACACTTGGTTTCCAGTCCTGTCTCTCTCCAATCCCTTGGGGCAGTGAAAGGGATGTCACTTGACTGAATAGAAGTATTTGATGTTTGTTTTATTGTTTGTAGAATGCAATCCAAACTCCACACCACGTTTCTGCCTCGTCCTATGCCACACTAACCAACCCAGCTTGTGATTCTCCAGCCACAAGGCCATTGTTCTGTTCCTTCCATTTTCAGGTTCTTTTCTTGCTTAAGGACCTTTGGAGATGTTCTTCCCTCTGCCGGGAATGCTCTTTAATCTTTTCTGGAAAGTTTTTAGGTCTCACATATGCTGTGTGTGTGCGCTTATTGATGAGAGAAAGGATTATGGTCCCCGTGGAAAGGAGGAGAGTTTTATTAAGCAGGTATAAATCTGGCTTTGAGCATGAGTGATGAAGCCTGTGCCTCGCTTGCAGTCACCAGAGCCTGGTCTCTCACCTCCTCCTCTGCTGTCCTCTCTTCTGGTACCAGTCCGTAGCAAGATGGTTGTCAGCCTTGTGTGTCTTCCTCTCAGCGGCTCCAGCAGAAGGCAGAGGAGGAGCACCTTGTTGTGAGTCACAAGCAGAGAGCCAACGTGATCTCTAACCAGACCTGTTGAGCTTGGTTTCATAGTTGGTGCAGTTTTAATCAATTACTGTGCCTAGAGAGTTGCAAGGCTCTCGTCGGTCAGCCTTGGGTCATTTCCGGAGCCACAGAGGGTATCGGCTGTACTCGTGGCACTTGGCTGACAGTGGTAGAAGGATGACTGCTATCCATGGAAGCAAGAGTGGATAGCAGTCTGCCAAAACCAATGAATGAACTGAAATAAACCCATCCAATTACAAAAGACCAAACGAACTAAAATGTTCTCATCCTTCAGTTGTGCTTTATGCTAACGAAAGGGCCTGCTGTCAGCAAAAGTATGAAGAGTTGCAATTTGGTCTTTTGCACTTGTCCTGCCTGCTTTCGGCGCCATTTTCTGGCTTTCATATCAAGAATCTTTCTGTATTTACCCTGCTGGCCACCCTGCCGTTGGCATCCATGTTCCTACATCAGTGCGATAGAACTTTCCGCAGCAATGGAATGATCTGTATCTGTGCTATTTGAACACTTAAATGTGGCTAGTATGATAGAGGAGCTGAATTTTTCTTTAATGTTAATTAATTTACATTTAAAATTAAATTGTCTCATTTGGCTAGTGGCTACTATATTGGCCAGCACAGCTCTAGATCTTTCCTGCCATCCATCCTCACATCAAAATTTTTCAAGGTAATGGCCAAACTATCTGACAAATCAATTTAGTATAATGAGTGAAAAATGACTTAATTTATTAATACTTCCATATTAATTGCTTATATTCTATCAGGAATTTTCTAAAGTCTTAAAGGAAAGGAGTGACAAATGGAGACATTTGGGATATTTTTCTTACACAAGTGTCTTCTTGATACCTTTCAAATAATATCAAATGTTTTGCTGCCAAAAATTATGTCCCCAAATTAATCACTGGGTTATTAGCAAGTGGGCTTGTGGGGTATGAGCACATCCAATAATTTGTATTACCTTTACTTAGGTAAACTATTTAAAACCTTACAAGCTTTTGTTTCTTTAAAATTAAATTTAGGCTTTGTAATCCCAATTTCTACTTGCCTTTGAGAGAGAGAAAGAGCTGGAGAGAGAGAGAGCTCATGCAAGCCTGAGAATCAATTTAAAGGAATTTGCAAAGTATCTTTTAAAAGATGAATGAGCACCACATTAAAGTAAACATGCATAATTTGAAAGTAATTTGGGGAATTTGCATTGTTTTGACAAATTGAAATCTGCCCCTCTCCATGAGGTTCCAGGGAGACCAGATGGTAGTGCGGTGTGTTGGAGGGGGTCCAGAATTGCTTTTGTGTTAATTGATATAGTGTGCTAAGAAAGGTCTCTGGGGAAAAGTATCCCCAGGTAGTTGATTGCTTTGGAATTCCAACAGAGAGGAACTGTGTCAGATGAGAAAGGAAACATAAGTTATTGAGGACTAATGCCTCAGATTGGACTAGCTAATTTTATAACTGGAAATTCAGGACAATGTTTCAAAAAATATCAAAAAGATATTTCTGAGACAGGAATAGGAATTGGTAAAGAACTGAAGTAAATTAGCAGCATGCAGACCCAGTTTGACTTCCGTTTGGCGTGTAGAATATCCTTTCATGTTAGCAAGTGTGTATATAGCTGTGACAAGGGGTTCAAGGGCTTCATTTTCTAATTTTACAGTGCTGACCCTAATCAGCTGAGTGAGGGAAAGTAGTGGATTGGGATATAGCCTGGTATTTTAAAGGCTGTTAGTACTGCCTCCAAAAGCATTTGCTATTTAATTTGGAACATTCACATCTGCTAAATAGCAGTTGTTTAAAATGACACATGGAAAAGAGAGCAACAGTTTTGGGGTTCCAAAGAAAAGCAAACTTCTAGCACTTCTCAAGCAATTCTGCAATTTAACCTGTTGAGAAGTGGGGGATTTTGTTTGGTCCTTGGGGAAGTAGCGCTCATCCTTCATTTTGCTTTTTTTTCCCTAACCTTTGCAAAGTGAAGGAAGGAACAAAGGAAGGGATGGTGGAGGGAGAAAGAAGGGTTAAGAATGTGGGCATGAATGAAATGCTGAGAAAAGAGTGAAGGCAGGGAGAAGAATTTTTTTCAAATGAGCTCTTATTTCTTCTAACTTTACTTTCAGTGGTTTTGGTCTTCTTATCAGTTTACTTTTTTTTCCCTACTTCTTTTTTCTACAAGGTTGAATAGAAATGATTATTGCTCAAAAGAAAATAAGACGCTTTTCCCCCCATAATAGTCAGTGAAGAGGGCTTTTTTCCACATAACTCTATAAGCTTTTTAATACAATTGCCTAATATACTGCCTAAAATATATTGCAGATTTTTGCATTTCTCTTTTCGCCCTTCTCTGATGGTGTTCTTACCATTAAAAGAGCAGTTGTCTGACCTTTTTCTAGGAGGTTAATAAAGAATGCACAGCCTCATAAGCCTGATTCAATTTCCTTTATGTGAACCTGCTGCATAAGTGACCATTATGGTATTTGTCTGGTTTTCTGTGCTTCGTTTCGCAGTTACCAGCCTTTTATATGAATGACCACATATGTTGTGTATTTGGCCACATAAAGTGAGAAAAAGCAAAATAGATTTTCCTGAGCATTCAATCAAATCTCCACAATGTACTCTCTAATGTGGATTTGAAATGTATCTGGTCATATATTATTTAACTGTATTGTATTTTGTGTTTTAAAATTTTCTACCACATATTCAATTTTAATAAATGCATGTGCAGATGCAATATTTGAGCTCTATATCTTAGAAATTCAACACTTTCAACAGATTCTTCAGACTTCAAACAATTTAATATTAGTATCATAAAAGGTCTTTTGAAGAATAATATAGGAACATAAGAAAAATGACTGCTTGAGTGTACCCTATCATTTTGAAAGTGTTTTATTGCTTTAATTTCCTGTCTTAGTAAAGTAACAAGTGGCATAATAGAAGATATATTGTTACAGAGTTTGCAATTTATTAGAAGGCTTGAGCAAGTTGAAGACTTTATGCGAAGTGGAAAAGAAAACTTCTATTTAGCTGAAAAATGGAGACGAGCCACAACATCAATGTTGCAGAAGCTTTAAATGGAGTCCTATCTTTGATAAGTTGTCTCTACATGCCCTGTATGTTTGCATGAAATAAATTCAGGGGCACAGGCCTCGTCCATGGCTAGCTTTGTGTCATTAGGTTCCTAGAAACCTAATGTTATTTCATTTGTGAGGCGTATACAAGATGACTGTTGCTATTTGGATTCCACAGCACAAAGGTGCCATTACAGCAGAAATGACCCAGAACATACATTTTCATTCATTTATTACATTTTTTGCATGCGTGACTGAATTTTAATCCCAAGCTTTGTCAACCTGGTATAGTTATATTAAGCGTTTTAACCCAGTTTCATGTACCTCAGTTCGCTGTCTTTTACACAGTGGCATAAAAGCATTAAAAAAGGAAGGTGTTTATCCAAATGAAGTGCAGAGAGACAATTCATTTTTGCATCTAAAATTGTTGAAATGAGTGATGTGATAGTGTGACTAACTTGTAACAACATGTACAATTGCCTCATAAATAACTGCAGGTGAAGGGGAAGCAGAGTATTTAGCAGCTTGTGTGTGTGTGTGTGTTTAAAATACAGTGTAGATACTCAAATCAGCAGGCATCAACCAGCACTTTTGAAATGGAAGCTACATTTTTATCAGAGCAGAGCAAGAAGTACAGGAATCATGGGGGCTACTTAATCCCACCACAATTCTCCCACCAAAAGACTGAAAAGCATCTGTTCCTAACAGATTGTTTGGTTTTTCTACCAAACAAAGCAAAATGAAATTTATTGCCATATGTACAGCCCACTTGAAAGAAGCAAAAGGCTAGCTAATCTCAAATTTTCATGAATAACAATAATAACTTTAGACAAATTTGTAGGTTTATGAGTCAGGGAGTTATCTTTACCACCGATGATTATATTTTGGACACATTCTAAACAACAGGTTTTGCCATGTTAGTAAGTCAAATTCATTGACTGATGGAGGTTTTATGGAAAGAAGGTTGTATAAGATTTAAGTTAGCACATCTATAAAAACCTCACCCATGTTCACCCAGCATGGCTAGACTACTTGAAAGCTAGCAGTCCAATAAGACAGCTCAAACATTTCTGGTTTCCTCTGTTATCTATGCTCATCTTTGAGAGAATAATGATTTCCAAGCTTTATTGCTAACTGAAGCACAAACGATTTCCTCTGGGCTTGCCACAGACAATCCTCAGGTACATTAGATGAGTCAACTAGAGTTAGTTCAAAGTGAATTACTTCATTTTAATCATGGGGACTTTACCAGCTCAGTCAATATGCTGTAATGGCATATTGTCAGGCTTTTATTCTCCCCCTTTCCTCTTTGTTTTTGTTTTCGTTTTTCCTCTTTAAATGATACCCAGGTCACTTTATTTTAAGGCTGTATTTTTAGTCTGTTCAAGATTTATAGATTTAACAGCACTTCAGAGTGACTCATCTTGTTTTACAACATTTAAAGTTTTGTTTGGTAATTCTTTTCCCTCTTAATCCTTGGCTAAAATCTGTTGAGAATTTTTTTTTTTTAAACACCCGAATGATGTCTTAGTATGAGGCATTGCCAATTATAGAGTTATAATGAGTGCAAACTTTAAAATGCAAATAAATAAAGTGTTGCACCAGGGATTACTAAAGACTAAATATTTACTTCATCCTCATTCGTTCACAAATGGAAGGTGGGGTATATGGAGCACAGACACATATGCATATAATAGTCATTTAATTCGCGTTTGGAATTCACTTTAAATTCTGTATAAAATCATTTTAGCAACCTCAGGTAGTGTTAAGGTTTGTTATCAGGCACCATGTATAATACATCTACTTTTTTTCTTACATGATTATTTTTTCTCGTTTACATACTTAGTTCTCCTTGCGAAGGTTAATGATGTGTGGTGTTTTTACCTCAGAAAAAAAAGTCTTACTTTTCTGACACCTCTCAGGGCCTGCGTTTGTTTTTTGTTCCGTTTATACAGAGGAGCCATTAGTCGCCACACCTCTAGCCTCTGAAGTGCAGGCGATACCCTGTCTCTTGGTTTTATTCATGATTTCCAAGGATGAGAGCCCCCCTCACCCAGCACTCGAAAGCACTATAATTACTTTCATTTCTTGGTTAGCATAGGTCACGGAACTAGTGTTAATAATAATCTTTCCCTCTGGACTTCTCTGTATTTATATATCTCTGATCCAATAACCATTGGGACCATAGAGGTGTATTTTATCTTCATTTCGGTCCTCTTGGTATTGTTTTAGCCCAGGGGGGGAATCAAATGAGGTACAGAACATGGTAAACTCACACAACTCTGAGGTCATTAACACCTAATTAGAAACAGCTTAGAGATCGAAATGATTCTTTGGTTAAGATGTGAGACAGGGAGAGATCAGACAGTGGTTAACTTCTTCCTTGCCAGTGCGGTCTTTCTCACCAATGGCCAGGACCTTACTCAGTGCTTTTCAAACTTAAAGGAGTATCTGGACGTGTGTTTTCTTTTCTCTTTTTATTGCAGAATAAGCAGTCTGTTAAAATGTGCATAGCAAGATGATAAGACTTTTTCCAAAGGCCTCACATACTAATTGATTTTTCCTTAATTGAAAGTCATCTTATTTTAGTTTCGGGCTAGATAACCCAATGGTAAACTTTTAAAAATATTATTGAGAAGAGAAACATTACTTGGCTGATAAAAAAAGACACAACACTGTTTTTATATCATTTTTAGGGAAGTCAAATAACATTTGGTCAAGATCAAGAAAATAATTAGGTCTAAAACTATTACAGCCACATATTTGTATTACATTTTTAAAATGGGTTTTCAGTATCACTACACAGTAACTCTTAAAAGTTTCTGACATTTTGTCTTTTGTAAAGGTATAGTTAATCTAATTCCTATCAGGCTGTTTGGTGTGTTGAAAAACACTGAGGAAGAACTCAGGCAATTGTGAATTCTTGTCCACCTCGGGCCCTTGTTTCTCTAATAAGGGTCCACATTGAAAAATGAAAAATTATAAGTGGAAAACACTCCTGCCTCTAGTCTAGGTAATAAACAAATAAAGGAGGGACCTCTTCTTCTCCTTGTTCCCAGATTTGCAACTCAATGTTTTAAATATTCATGACATGCCAAATGATTCCTTTCACTCCAGAAGGAACTTTCAACAGCAAAGGTGAGCTGATCTCATCAGAGCCCAGGAGCCAATGGCAAGGGGGATGTGGGGAGGGGGGTGGAGCTTGGCTGTTCCAGGGCCATTTTGCAAGCCCTTGCTAATTGCCTATATTCTTATTTTCATATGTCTTCCCTTGGCTTTCTGAATCTGGAGGCAGGGTGTTGGAATTAGGTTTAGGATTTATTGCCAGCTCTGCCTCTGACCTTGTATCCTCTCTGCCTCAGTTTCCTCACTTGTAAAAAGAGGATAATGATAATAATAGCAAGTCCTTCACAGGCTTGTTGTGTTGAATAAATTGCTTAGAACCATTTTAGCTTATTAAAATAAACCATTGCTTCTCAATCTGTGGTTCAGGACCTATGCGGGGCCCTTGAGATCCTTTCAGAGGGTCCAGGAGATCAACACTATTTTCATAATAACGCTAAGATTTTATTTGCCTTTTTCACTCTTATTCTTTCATGAGTAAACTGAGCATTTTTCCAGAGGGCAGATGACCTATGATTTCACAGCAGATTGAATGCAGAAGCAATATGAGAATCCAGCTGTCTTCTATTAAGCGAGACATTAAAGAGACTTGCAAAAATGTTGAACAATGCCACTCGTCTCACTATATTTTTGTTTTGGAAAATATAATTATTTTTCATTAAAAGATGCTATTTATGTTAACATTCAATAGGTTTATTATTGTTATTTTTAAGTGAATTCATAAATATTCTTTAGATTTCTGGATTTAAATTTCTAATAAGGTAAATATAGATAACTATAACCCACATAAACAAAAGCTATCTGGAGACTCCATAAAAATTTAAAGCGTAAAGGAGTCCTGAGGTCACAATATTTAAGAACCACTGATGTAAGCTATTATTACTATGAGCTTCTCCCACCCTAATTACCTTTGGGCTATCTCTTGAAAATCACCTGCCTATCTGGGATGCTGTTTTCACAGCTCTCCCGTGTAAGTGGAGCTGGTCATTTTTAAAAATAATTTTTACTACTAATTCATCACCAGAAACAACCAACCAATTTGTTCTCAATGCTGATTTCTGGGCCCTATCTCTGGAAATTCTGATTCCAGAAGTTTGGGTGGACATCAGAATCTGGATGTTTAACCTCCAGGTAATTCTGAGACAATACCACATTTTAAAGGGCAATATTGCCCAAGGAACTCTTTTTTCATCTCAGATTCAAAGATAGTCTCTGCATTCAGCTTTTTCCCACCCTGACAGTGGGTTTACCAAATTTTCTTGTAAAGGTCAGTTGGACTTGTGGTCTTCTCAACAGAAAGATGCAATCGAGATGAACTGTATGTGTCTCATACACAGATTTCTTTGTAACTGAGAATGGTAGGAACTAATGCCAGTTTTCTAGGCCTCTGCATAGTCCAAATGTCATTAACTTTGAAGTCATAAGTAGTCCCTCACTTGCGATTATCTAGGGGTTAATTGAAATGGCGAGGACAGTGGAGGTGAAAGCGGAGCTGTAGGAAAAGGAAAGCTGTGGAGAAAGAGCCAAGAAAAGGTGTGAGCAGGGACTCAACTAGCATGTGGAGAGAGTTGAATCATACTCCTGACCTTAATTTCTCACAATAAGATTTTTATTTGTCTTTCGGAGGAGAAGACATAGGATGCAAAGCTTTCTGCTAAACTTTTAGGTGTACAATTGTTCCTCATTTGGGGAAATTTTTATTTGTGTTCCTTCTAAGATCAGAGAGGTTCGTCTGTAACACTCATGTTTTCAAGACTTACCAGAACCAGGATGCGAGAGTCTATGCCTTCAAAACTGTATTCCAGTTTAATTTTCTAAGTAGCAGCTCTCTAGCACAATCTGATTGATTTGTGCCTGGTTAACGAAAGATCCACCAGAGAGAGACACATTAACCCCAGATAAAATTTACAAAAAGAATCCTGACCACAACTCAATATCTTTCAAAAGAAAAATGTAACCGAGTCTACTGTGGCTTAATGAATCCCCCAACCCCTCCTTTCACCACCCCCTACCTTCACTTACTAAAACTTTCTCTACATCAATCCATGTGCCCTTGGTTGTATTACCATTTTTATTAAGTATTTTCATGATTCCATTTAGAAGGCAAATGAAGTATTTCAGAGGAAAGCAAAACAGAATGGGTACATCAAACATCCAATATTGTAACTCCCAGCAGCTCAAAATACATTACAAGGGCTTTATATACCAGCTATGCTACCAATGCTTAGAGAGAGTTTTCCCATTGGCTTAAAATATAGTATTAATTCTACAAGGTCAGAGGGTAACTCATGAACAAAATACATTGGTAGATTATGTTCATAGGGGCTGTGGCAATGAGGAACACATAAGACTGTGAAACCTTTGAAAAATCTGCCTGTAGGAGAGATATTTTACCAACTACTAGGGACTAATACTTCCTACTTTTAGAAAGTCATTTGATTACCCACATAAAGAAGGAGGTTTACTGTGAGAAAATTGAGGAAGGAACATTTTAAGTAGTTTTTTAATAACCATTGGTAACTAAAAGTCCCATTTCCTGTGTTAGTTTCTTGCCTATTAGGTCTTCTTGATTTTGGTTAGCAAAGAGAAAGAGGAGAGAAAGGACTTGTTTTTCCTTTTTCTTTGACAATTATGAGTAAATAACCACATGGATGTGAAACAATTATTTTCCAACTTGGTTTAATCATTTATGTAATATCTAGTAGAAAATGTATAGTTTATATTAAAAGAAATACATAAAACATGCTTGAAAAGGAATCAGAACATTCCATATGCCAGTATTTCTCGGTGGTAGGTCCTCCATTTCTGAAAACAGGGCCATGTCTTTAGTGTACCTGGGGTTGAACCCAGACCTCATACATGCAAAGCCCTGAGCATACCCACCCCGCATTTAGTTGCTTCTTACGCTCATCACCTTGCTACCCACACACCCACTATCACACATAAACACATTGATCTTCAAAAAATGTTATACATAAGTATTTCAAACTGATAGGCTGGTGGTGAATGGTCCAGTGGAGATTTAGAGAAATTCAACAAATATTTGAGTACTTGCTGTTTGTTAGGAACTGTTCTAGGAACTGGGGATTCAATGGCAGAACAAAATAGAGATGGTAGACAAGAAAAAGTAAACAGAAACTGCAAAGCTCATTTCAATATTCATAGGCATTTTGAAGTAAAAAGACAGGGTGATGTTATGGGGAGTGAGCGGGGGACAGGAAATGATTGTAGATTCCCTCTGAATGGGTAACACTTCAGCAGAGGCTGGACAGTTGAGAATGAGTCAGAGGGAAAGGCTGTAGGACATTATCCTGTGGAAGGAACAGCAAGTTCAAAGAACCAAGATGGGAAAGAATCATGGCTGGCATGTAGATAGCAAGTGAGAGAGTTGCCCAACACATAGGACACAGCAGGACCTCGTCTACCATGGTTAGGAGCTGGGGATTCATTCTATTTACAACAGAAAGCCTTAGGAAGACATAAGCTGGAAAGTGGCAGGATCTTCAGTGAGCTGGTGAATGGCAACTGGACAGATGGAACACCTAATTACAACTGTGCTCTTCACTGTAAAGTAGAATCTCTCCTTACACTCTTTGGCTTTCCTGTGGACCAGCTGAACCATCAGAAATAAACTGGCTAGGCTGGATGCTTCAATTTCCATTCATAAAGCCAATATCACGATTATATGGAACTTCTGCAAAAATAAATACATCAGCAAATGATAGCTCATTTGGTAGCCTGAGGACATAAGGATCCTATGGTTCTATAAATAGTGGCAGTGGCCACAAGCTGAAGGGCACAATATGAACTGAACTTGAAATGCTATAGCAGAGTTTCCAGCCTTCCTACACATACACAGCATAATCACCATTAGGGCTATCATCTTTGAAAACTGAGTACAGCAATATAACGCTTGCAGTTGCTGGCTTAGGCTTTGACGCTTACTTCCCCTGAGTGTAATAGGCTGCTTACCTAAGGAGTCTGTGCTTGTGACAGACCACAGCCCTTATGAGTTCCTGCAGGCAATGTAGGGTGAGTCCAGAGCCAATTTATTAGCCTTGATGACTTTCTCCTATTGTCCTATTGTTACTCACCGGCTCCTATGGCAAGTGAGCAATTAGCTGTGTTCTTTAAGTGCCATTGCATTTAGGTAAAGCAGGAAAACCCTTTCTAAAAAGTGTACCATGGAGATGGAACTCATCAGCAGACACAACCATCTCATTGCTACATTGCTGCCCAGAAAGGGAGATAAGGGATTTTAGCCTATCGACTGTTAACTGGAGGATGATTTAGCTGTCTGGCCATGTCGGCTTTAACTTCTATATGTTGCTGATGTCTGCAGCTACTGTTATAGTAGGAATCTATTTTTGACCAAAGACTTAGGAGACAATGGGAGTTCTGAAATGCCTAAGCCTTCTAAACCAATTTGGAAAATTCAGGGGATTCGAATTGAATAAAGCTCTATGGATAGAACTCATCCTATAGATATTTTCATTGCAAAGGGAAAGCTAAAACCTATTTCCTTTGGATATTCTAATAAGTCATTCATTGTTCTGACCCGTGGTTTGTGGATGCAACTTTATGTGAAAGATCTCTACCTAAGAAGTTGGTTACAAGTTTTTAGGTGACCCAGGTTCCTACTTCAGCATTTTGCTTCTGGAAAATAGGGAGAAAAGACAAGGGGATTGGTACCAATTATGAATACCAACTCAACAAAGAGAGTCAAACTAGAAAATTCGGAGCAAAATGAAACTGGTTGTCGTGATGGATATTTTCCATATTCCGCTTCAGAGCCACTCTCCATCTGTCTACACTTGCTCTGCGTCTGGAAGGCTGACCTGTATGGGTACATCAGCAGGCTCACTTGCTTTCTGGCTTCAATTGGGTTTGGCCAATGGGAGACCGGCAGATCAGAGAGGGAAAAGAGTGTGTGGGAGGGATGTTTATTCCCCAACCCCCTCCCAGATAGACTACAGCGTCCCACCTGCTAAGTCTCTGCTAAGGCTACAGCTCCTGCTATAGACTTCGCAGTCTGGAGCTGGTTTCCTTAGCCTCGCCCACACCTTCATAAATAGCCCTTTATTAAATTCTCTCCCATTCCTCTGTGTCATCTATTTGTATGTCTTGTATGTACATCTGTATTTCGCACTACAGTAATCCATAGCTAATTTTTGCAAAGGAAAAAATGTCTGTTTAGGACCTCAAAACTCCATGCCAATTTTAAACAAATCCATATGCATGACCACCTCAAATGACATTTGAAATGCAATTGGTAGACTGTCAGAATCATTTGGAAGGTATGAGGACTGCTAGCACAAGGCATGTGCATCTTGGTCGTGGCTGGCTCTAAGAATGCTCATGTCACTGCATTCAAAGTCACTGTCAACTGCTGTAGTCATTGTGAGTAGGTCAGGAAAGAAGCTTTAGGCATTAGCCCAACCTGGCAGTTTCTTACCTATGTGCTGCATTTGTTTTTGTTACCCTTTAGGAACTTGATGAGAGGTTTTGATTTGACATATAGTATATTATAGTTTTTTTTTCATTTAAAAATCCCTAGAAATGGGCTCCTGATATTTCCTTACTACAAGTGTGTTTTTCAGGAATAGATTCCTGATATCAAGCAGGAAATACCTACAATTGTTTATAGTGAATGAACCTCTAAGTTTCAATTTCCTCATTTGCTAAGGAGGAATAATGTTAGCGCCCACCTTGTAAAATTGTGAGAATTAAAATGACGGAATGTGTGTCTGGCAACGTATGATTTCAGTAAATGTTAGTTGTTTCTCTAAATGACTGTTTTGCTGATTTCTCAAGTGGAAATTTTTATATTACCATTTTTACCATTTATGAAAAATCAGAAAATATTTAAGGATGCTTTAGTGATTAATGGATAGATGTTGTAACTGTAAAACAAATGGAATTCAACTCTCCTCTAATTTTTAAATTAATCAACTCTTTTGGCATACACTTACCTTGAATCATTTTAACCAGATTTTTCCTGCATGTGTTGAGGATGTGGAAGGAATAGGTAAGAAGAAGAAAAAAAATAACCCAGTTTTCAATAATCAAAGAGGTCAAATAGCTAATACAGTTAAATGCTTGGACCTTAATATGGATGAAATTATTAACAAAAGTCTCAAATGTGTTTTAATTCAATGATTTCTTTCAAAATCAGAAACCACCATTTCAAGGAAACTGGCACCACTCAAAGTGTTTATTGAATGAATAGGCAATTTTCTTTCTGCCTTACCACACTGTCTGGGGAGGGGGTTGCATATTTAGGCTAAGGTCAAGAAAAATATTCATTTAATACCTTCTTCATAATTATATCTTTCTTTGTTTTCAGTTTTGTTACATAGCAGATCAATTTGACAAGTGAAGACTCATTTTTCTTGTTCTATCTTTTAATGCTACAACACAGAATAACAACATATCAATTAACTTTAATTACCCTCTGGCTTGCTTCCTCAGATACCTACCATTGTAAGCAATGTGCTTTTATGAATAGCCTCCTGATGGTAAAAATCTCGCAAGGTCTATAACTCAATTTACAATATCTGTCCAGGGTCTCACAAAAAAAAATCATTTAATATATTCTGCATGGTGTCTCATTTTTTCCCAATATTCCCAAAAGTCACAACCTTATCATCATTTATAACTGGATATTAAAGATAGATTTACAGAGTCAAGAATGGATAAGATCCAACAACAGTAAAAGGAGCTCTCATTACCCAAACAAGGAACTTTGTGTTCCACCACCAACTAATTTTGTACTAAACTAAGAGATTCAAGGGTAAGAGTTTCACTGTGTGTCACGGTTATAAAACTCAAGCAGCTGTGAAGCAGCCCTAGAAACCAAGTGGGTTCTCCCATTCTCACATTTCAAATGAAACGTGCAATACTTACCATGCTAATTCATCTAGCACATGCAGACGTTAATTTCAATAAAATCTAAACAACACCACATTTAGACAGATTTAAAAGATCACAAGCTGAAGATGATTTCCCATCTTAGGTGGACTTTGATCAACGTTTAGATGTTGGATTAATTCTCTACCTCCTATGGACTTTTCCAAGATGGTGACTTCTCCACAGAGCATGCCCAGAGATGTGCCACATGGTCAAGTGGCTTTTCCTGCCAAGAGATTAGGTGTGAAGCAGGGACCAGCGGGGTAGGGCATCACCGCGAGTATGCCACTGCCATCCTTCCCTGCTGCGTTCCCTCTTCCCCTCACTCTTGCTGCTCTTAGGTTGCACTTGCCAAATAAACCCTAGCAATTAATATATACATACCTACATAGAAAATACCAGCAGTCAAACATGTTCTTTGAATCCCTGTACTTATATTAAGTACTCTAGATAACATTGCTCTTGCATGATTTGGAAGGAATACAGAGCAAGCCTTGGAATAATTGTCATATAAATAAGTTTTGTTTTTGGTACCCACACTCCATATACTCCCATTCTCTGAGCATCATCCCATTTTTGTTACATCCCTAGCTTTTTGGTACCTTGTCTTCTCATTCTGCCTCTAACTCACCCAGAGTTAATTTATAAATTATCACACATTAATAACTTAATATACATTGCATTTAATACTTATAATAACTCAATGTGTTACTCCTTTCGGCAGCATTAAATTTTTCATCTTTTTTACTTATAGAAAGGGCAATGATAAATCTCAATAAATTTATCTGTAATAATGAAATTTCAGGCACTACAGTATATAAATAATTGTGAAAATGTTTGTATAAAGGGAAACATTTTTATGATATTTTATGCATACCAGGTTAATGAAAAATTCTGGCCCTAGATCCATCAGACCTGGGTTTGAATATCAGTTCTGCTCTTTACAAGCTGTGTGACATTAGACAAGTTACTTTACCTCTCTGTTCCTTCTCTGTAAGATGCAGGAAAATAATAGTATCTACCTCATAGACTCAGGAGGTGATTAAATGAACTATTACATATAAAATCCTTAGGAGCATAAGGTCTGTGTTTATACTCTAGACCTTTAAAGATCACACAGTCAACTGGAGGGACAAACATTATTTCACAGGACAATGTGAGCAGTTCTCTAGTAAGAGAAGGTGCAAGTGCTAAAGGAACAAGGAAAGTCAGGCAAACTTTGCCTGTGGGAAAATCAAGTATCTATTCTTTTCCCTGTTTGAGGAAACTCTTCTATTATTCACCAGCTGAAAAAGCTAGTGGTTCTCAGAGTCCATCAGGGTAATGATTCATGAAACTCAGCCTCCTTATTAAAACACTTGATGTGAAATGTCATTCTTAAAAATCCAAAGAATCATAGTTCAAAGTCACCAACTCCAATGTTTAGGAGCCACTGATAACATTAGTCAGTGCTATGGGCTTTCTAATGCTTTGCAGTTATTTGCTTATGCCTTAGAGATTAAGATATAAAATTAACATCAAGAAAATTTCATATAAAAACAGCAGTTTTGATGAATTCAGGCTACAGAAATCTTAATTCAGATGTTAAGCAGTTTTATATTTGAGCTATAAAGTTAGCTTAAAAGTGAAATATGACATATGGAATATGTCTATCATCCTAATATTGATACAATATTTTATAGGACCTAGTGATGGAATACCTGTAATTTGGTGGTGGTCTTTTCTTCTTCTCAACGAGGGCCTTGTCTTGCTCCTTTTTGAGCATAAATATTCAAAGAGAAATGAACTTGCCTCTTAAATATTCTGTGCAACGTTTTTGGTGCCAACACTTTTGACAAAGTAAGGATCCACCACATAGCCAACCTTCAGTCTTCTACATGAGTATCTGTATCTGCCAGGATGATGAGGTTACAGCACAATAACAAACAACCCCTGATTCTCAGGCTGCCTATTCATCTTGGATCAGCTGGAGGCTCTGTTTATGTTGTTCTCACTAAAGGATACAGGCTGATGGAACAAAACCTATCTAGAGCAAGGGTTCTTACCAGGGGTCCAAAAGCTTGAATTGAAATTAAAAAACAAAACAAAACTATTCTTGTGGGGACGTGTTGGTGTGGGTATATTTATGAAATAATACACAGTATAGTGTGGACTTAGTAAGGGGTCCATGGTTTTCACCTGACTGGAAAAGGGGTCCGTGGAACAAAAAAGACCAAGAACCCCTGATCTAGAGCTTCCCCACTCACTGAGACAAAAGAAAAGAAGGAAGTGGCTAATCACACTTTGGCTCTTAATACTTCCATTCAAATTTCAATGGCCAAAGCATATCACCTGGCAGTGCCTAACTTTAAAGAAGCAGGGAGAAGGAAAAAGGAAAAGGGAGAAAGGCAATTACTTGGAGAACAGTCTCATGACTGCTATAATAACATCACTTCTTTTTTTCATTCCTGGTGCTTTTTATATGAGCCCATTTTCTCT